>JANHGC010003859.1:106129-118390 GCA_027560395.1 Boaedon fuliginosus | reverse complement strand
CCCCTCCCACACTGCCCCCCATTAATTCGCGCTAAGCCCCCCTTTTTGGAAGACTTTGCCAATTGTTTATTGTCTTGTGACTCCTCAGCCCTCATGGAAGAAGCCGAGAGCAAAATTAGCAGCGGTGAGGGTGACAAGGGTATGTGCGTATCCCTCGGCAGTCCCCTCCTGGCTGACAGCAGGGCTTCGCCGCCTCCTCTTTTCCTCAGAGGCATGGTGTCTGCCTCCCTTCACACTGCTTGCGCTTGCCGGGAGAGCCAAACCAGAGCAGGAAAGTGCGCACATGAGCGAGAGACTGCGAAGTTGTCCGCTATGGGGCAACACCTTAGGTTCCCCTCTTGCTCCTCACAGTCACCCTGATCCAGTGCGGTTCTTTACTTGGGTAGCCCAATGGCTGCAGCAGCATCCGCAGCAGCAACAAGCAGTGCAGCAACGAGGTACAGTAAGATTTGGTGGTGTAGAAATTGTTCTGTAAAAAAATAGTGCATCTCTGAGGGGCTTCTGGCAAAAAACAAACAAAAAACAACCACCATAAAACAAAACCCATTTGGAAGGCAGTTGTGATCTTTAGATGGGCTTTTATTTTGTCAGCCCAAAGGTAGAGGGGGGGGGGAAGGTATGTAGGAAACTGCCCTGTCTCTGTAGCATCGGTCATGTGACTAAGTGGGCATGGCCAACTTGACATCACTCTCAGCAAGGTGCCGCCCCACCCTGCCATGAGTGACGTTGATTTGGCCACGGCCACTCAGTCACATGACCACCAAGCCACGCCCACAAAACCGGTAGTGAAAATTTTTGAATCCTACCACTGTCCTTAGCTATTCTATTTTTGCCTGCGAGAAAAGGGCTGGGGGACAGAGCCCAATGTACAGGCTAGGGGTGTCCAATCTTGGCAACTTTAAGACTTCAAATCCCAGAATTCCCCACAAATCTCAAGGTTACCAAGGTTGGACACTCCTGGTATAGGCTTGGTATGTAGTAGGTTTCTAGTCCATCCCCTGATATCACCAGTTGCTACTAAAAAGAGAGACAAAGCTTATCAACCTAGACATAGGCAGGCAATCTTTTTCATATGTTAGCTACAATCCAGTCTCCTGGCAGCTGGCAGTTTGCAAGAGACTTCCAAAATACAGTGTTGTGGCCCATAAATTAACGCTTGACGGCTATGTGTGGCCTATGGTTTATCCTTAGGGTAAACAGGGAAAATTAGACAGTCAAATGATTTGCTTCCTAGACTCCTAAGCATCATACTAACTAGCCTATCTCTGGCAAAATCCCACTCAATACTGTGATGTGTACCTTGATCAACTGACACCAGTTCTATGCATCTCTTATAGATCAGAAAGGCTAAAACAACAAGGTTACTAAGCACACTTCTATACCAATTCAGTAGAGGAAATAAAATCTCAGGTAAACAGAATGCTTAATCTATACAGAATAGTGCATAAAACCTGCCACAAATAGGAAAACAGCATAACAAAAACAAAACAAAACAACAAGCTAAAATATTTATGATTAGCTTGGAATTCAGCCAAGATTACCTAACTGTTGTCCTGCTTTAGGCACTGCCCCAATGTCTCAACCAAATGATCTTAGCAACACAATAATAGTACACGTAGACAGTCTCCCATTCAGGAGCTTTTACAGTATCAGTAGGGGTAGAAATTATGCTTTATCTCTCAGCCCAAACAGCGGCTATGACCCTAAATTAGCACTGGTACTTTAGGGCTGGGGAAAGGCCTGTACTCAGGAGGATTAAGTTATCAATAGTTTTTCTATCAGAAGTCACAAAAGAAGTGAGAATCTTTATTTTTGGTGACTATGTATGAACTGTGTATACAAGAAAGGAAGATTATGTAATCCCAGCTGTTTGATTTGCACCATATCTTGTTTGTAGACAGGGAAACACATTTACTGACACATACTATAACAGTTCTCTTAGCAGATATGAAATGTATCTTTAAAAAACCCAAACAAATATAATGTGTGAAGCAGTTGATGCTCTGGATCACAAACCACCCAAATGATGCTGTTGTGAATTCCATGGAGCTACTTTTTATTTTTTCCTTCAGTATTCCCACTTGCAACACAAATAGCATTAATCAAGAATTTTATGTTTCATATCTCAGGGAGATTGACTTTTCCTGATTTTAATATGCAGGAGAATTCAGATCAATAGGCTAGGAGCTTGGGGATATTTCAGACAGGAATTTGGCTTCAATTTGAGCAAAGTATCTCTTAAGATGCTCATGATTAGAGACAACCTTCTTGCCAAAACTCCTACAGGTAGTTGAGGGAGGCAGATTCCTTGTGACAGCCAGTTAGAATGCAAAACTTCCTTAGTTTGATTTCATGTCCAACCTGGGACATAGGGCTCATTTGTTTTTCTGGCATTAGAAAAAAGAAAAATCCCAGTGATTTATCCAAAAGCAAGAACTTTTTAAATATCAGGCATGCAAATGGCAGCAAGTTCAGAGTTACTGTATATTCCCTTTGCAGCTGAGCCCCAGTATCTTATTCTTCATCAAAGCTGATCAGTGAGTATTAACATGCAATTGATCAAAGGGAAAGATATATATTCATTCCAAAATTCAGTGTCCCCATATAAAGAACAGAGAGGATTTTGCCTTTTAATTTCATGCCGCCTAGCATTAGATCATGGGGTCCCCCCTCTATCTTCCTCTTGATGGGATACCAAAAATGGTTTAATGAGTTTTAACTAAGAGTACAATAATTAGAGCTGGGTGTGTTCATTAAGTTCAAGGACTGAAGATTAATACACCAATGCTTTTTCCAATGGGATCAGACTTCACTCAGAATAAAAACCGCTATGGTCCTTAATAGGGCTATGCAACTAATTATGGGCTATTCCTCTTCTAATTTCAAAATAATTCAGTCAGCAGAGCAAGAGGCTTTTGATCTGGCTTACTTGGCTTTATCAAGGAACACAGAAGACTAGATCTAAATATTGCTACAATAAAACTGGATTTTTGATTGATAATCCAGGCTTAGCTTGGGTTTCCCTGGTGTAGGTAAACTCTGGTTATCACTTTATGAACAGAACACCAATACTATGCTTTGTGTAACCTTAGCAGGGTTATTACTACTAGTACTACTACTACGTGTTGGAAGTACCTACCAAGGTTGGTTGACAGATTAGCTGGTGACACTACTGTTGCCCATTACCTATTTATCTACTTGTATTTGCATGCTTTCAAACTGCTAGATGGGAAGGAGCTTAGGCAAATTGACAGAAGCTCATTTCGTCACGTGGCTTGCTCTTGGGTTTTGAACTGCCAGCCTGTCAACTTCTCAATGGTCAGAATTTTACCCACATGAGCCATCACAGTGCCTAAGATTTACTACTTACATCATCTGTAACAGCTTCCTAGAAAGTCCATTTTCAAAGACATACCTTGGTCCATACATAGTGATTTGTTGCCTTTCTCCCTAACTCAAATATTTAGATGCAGTATATTCAAGGTTCCTCACTTGATTTTTCATTTTATATTTATGAAAACAAGAAATTAATTTTAGGAATACAGGTGTTACCATGCTGCAAAGAAAAATAATAACAGTAGTCTGTCAGGTCTGTTTCCGAAGCACTGCAAAGGAAATCCAAAATCTTTACTTCCCTGTCTTAAACCACTCATAAAGGTACACAGCTCTGAAATGCTCAAAGAGCAAATAAAGTCAGCACTGAGGTTACTCTACCTCAGTGCTATTTAAATACCCCACGCAATGCAGCCCAGCCCGTGCCGCACCCGATGCTCACCTCCACCACCATGTGTGACGCTTCCTGGTGCTTTCGTAGTCTTTCTGAGCAAGCTGACATTCCACAAACGGAGGTAGAGCTTGCCGGCCGGTTTTCATACCACCCCGATCATTGGCGGATACCATCCAACATAGTCTTTATTTCCAAAAATATATCTGATTCCCACTGAAGGATCATAAGCTAAATTAGAAAATGATTTGGGGCAAATCCAGTTCAATACCTCATTAGGAGATATGTCCTTTTTCCAAGTATGAGGCAGGATTGGGTTGGGGTGGGTCAGTTACAAAGAAATGAAATGCACTGAGTTAAGCTGGCATGGAACAATTGTGTGAGTTTTTTCACAAACCAAAATATTGGATTCACACAACATTCTAACAACAAACAAACAAATTTGGGGTTAGTCTGAAGTGTTAGCCCATCCATAAGCTTTTAAACATAAAAGTTAACCTACACAATTTTGTTTCTCTCACTGCCTATCAGGTCAACCATTCTGCATACACTTCTGTTTTTAAAGATTAAAACTTTATCATCTTCCATCTCACTAACAGATAAAAGTAGAATGGGTCTAGAATTGAGGGGTGTCAAATGTAAATGAAGTGACACCAATCCCACTTCCCAAATTTATAAGCACAATTTGGTATGAACTCTGCAGAAAAGAAAAATTCCAGCAAAATAATTGGTGAACATTGTTTTGTTTTTAGTTTATTTATTTATTCAATGTATATGGGTATCCATCTTAACATACTCCAAAGAAGAGAAATGATACAGATTAAAAATGTAATAATAATGGTGAAACTGAAGGAATAAAAATGTCATATGGAAAAAATATCAAGAGTCTGGATGAAAACTATCATTACAAATACCTGGGCATCCTTCAAGCTGACAACATCAAGTCCACTGAAGTCAAGAAAAAGGTTAGAAGGGAATACATCAAGAGAGTTAAGAAAATCCTAAAATCCAAACTCAGTGGAGGAAATACCATCAAGGCAATTAACATTTGGGCAATTCCACTCATTAGATACACAGCTGGAATAGTGGTTTCTACTCAAACAGAACTAAAAGCCTTGGATAGGAAGACCAGAAAAATAATGATAACAAATCATGTCCTTTATCCACAGAACAATGTTGACAGATTCTACTTGCCAAGGAAAATAAGTGGGTGTGGAATGTTGCAAGTATACTAAACAAATGAAGAAGCAAAAAAGGGCATTGGAAAGATATTTGAAGGATAATGAAGATGTACTGAAGCTAGTAAACAATGAAGGCTTCCTGAGGACTAGAGAGACCAAACTGGCTTACAAGAAACACCAAATGAAGAATAAAAAAGAGAGATGGCAACGCTATCTCTGACTAAAACATAAAAAAAGAAGAAAGCAAAGCAGATGACAACTAGACCTGGCAATGGTTAAGAGCAGTAACCCTGAAGAAAGAGATGGGGTAATTCTGGTTTCACAAGAATTAAGAACAAATGCATACAAATGGCCTTAAGAACAAATGCATACAAAGTCAGAATTGAAAAGACAGTAATAGAGTGAAAATACCATCCCTGCAAAGAAGCTGAAGAAACAGCTGGTTTCCACCTAGTTAGCTGCTGCAACATCACACAGACAGACTACAAACAATGGCTTGGCAGAATAGCACGAATGGTGCTTTGGAAGATGTGAAAGAAATGCCACTTGCCTGCAAGCAAGAACTGGTGGGATTACAAAACAGACGAAGTAATAGAAAATGAAGATGCTAAAGTGCTCTGGGATTTTAGAATTTAAACATAACATACAAGCACCTCCACATGTACCCCCAGCCGTAGCAATTTCAATAAGAAAGATAAAAAAAAAAGTCTGGATAGAGAATATGGCATTACCTGGAGACATTAGAAGAGAAAGAAGTGGAGAAGATAACAAAGTACAAAGACCTGCAAATAGAAATAGAACAATTGTGCAAAAGAAAGCAAAGGTAGAACCAACAGTGACAGGTGTCTTGTGTGCAATCCCAAAGCAATAGGAGTATCACTTGAACACCATCGGGACTAACAAAACCACAACCAGTCAATTGCAAAAGACAGCTTTACTCAGAACAGCTTACATCCTGCTTACATCTACCTTTATGCCAACCAGAGCCACTCTTGAGTAACTTAAGTCAGCAGCCTTATTGATTTCTACCTATTTTATAAGAATTTCACCAGACTGCTTGCTTTCCTCTGGGAATAAGTAGATAAGGCTTTGTGCACCATGAGGAAGGGAGGAGTCAGGCTTATTCCTTTTGTGACTGCACAAGAACTCAAATCTAATTCCCTACGTGACCTTTCCTTCCAGTTTGACTGGTAGTTTCTCAACACTTTAATACATCAAACAATATCTGCTTAAACCAAGTCCTTGGGAAGGACTAGATAGGTAGATAATACTGCCAAATCCAATCTAAACATCTAACTAACTGTGTAACAAACCATCATCATCATCATCATCATCATCATCATCATCATCATCATCATCATCATCATCATCCCTGATTATATCTACAGGATTTCCTTGATATCTGGAAATGATGAATTTATCAGACCTGAACACCTAATTTTACAAAAACAAACAAGCAAACAAACAAAAAACAACCCACACTCCTTTGAACTGCCTATATTCTTAGATGTTTCTTTAATAATGCTTAGGTCCTTGGTTAGGATTTGAATTATTAAGTTTCCACCAGCAGTAGATTGAGAATCTAACTGTAACCCACAGATAATAATAATATATAGCAATGGTTAAAAAAGGCACAATAAAGAAGCAAAAGAAAAGACTCCTTTTAGCATTTCAAGAACAGTTGTTGTGTGCAATTGAAATGAAAGCTAAATTTGAGAAAACCCAGCATGACAGTAAATGGCAGTTATGCAAACAACAGGAGGATATTTTTGAACACTTCATAAATGGATGTAAGAAGATTGTGCAGTTTGTGTATTTAGAAAGACACAATAAAGTGCCAACTTGATTCATTGGAGTCTTAATAGGAATTACACTTTAGCAGCAACAAAGAATTGGTGAAATCAAAATATTGAAAAAGTGGCTGAGAATGAAAAACGGAACATCCTATGGTATTTCTAAATACAAACTGATACAATATTTGGCTCATACTATGGCAGAGATTACTGTAGTTACAAAATAACAAGTACAGATAATTGACATTGATGTTTCTGGAGATACAAGAGTCAATGAAATAAATAGAGCCAGAAAAAATAGGGAAATATGGTGGTCATCAAATAGAGATCAAGTGAATGTAAAAAGGGAAGTAATGCCAATGGTGGCTGGTATGCTTGGTGTCACACGACAATATTTTGAAAAGCATTTGGGCGTAATAGGAATGAACAGAATCTCAACACATCAATTACAAAATGTTGCATTACTTGGAACAACATATATACTAAATGATGGCATTTTTAGCTATCCTAGATTTTGTAAAGGATCCAATTCAAACAGCATTATCTGATGGAATTATCAGAATTATCTAATCATAACAATAATCATGACCATCATCACAGAATATAAATTTGAAGTTATTTACTTTAATTTCCTGTCGAGCACAGGAACTACTACTACAGCATTCTCAACAAATGGCTATCCAGGCTCTGTTTAAACCTCTCCGGCAAAGGAGAGCCTAGAGCTCCTAAGGCTGTCTGCTCCACTGTTGAACAACTCTTACTGTTATGATTTCCCGCCCTGATATTTAACTAAACTTTCCTAGCTTGTATTTTATGGACATAAGTGCTTTAGATTCAGAAGAAAACTTTCTACAATGCAATCATTATTGTAGTTCTTAAAGTCATTTTCAACAAAAAGCCGTAATCTCTCCAGGGATAAACTCTCCCGTAATTTTCTGTATTTTGGAGTTCAACTGTATATCCACTCAAGTTCCTTTTACAACCCCAAAATATTTCACTGTCCTTACTGGTATTCAATAGCTCTTGAAATATCATCAGATTAGTCTTTTCTGAGATAGATATCTTACACACAAATGAATGTATGTGTCTTCACTTTCCTGTGGTGTACATGTGTTTTCAGTGTCCCATGGGAAGAGGCAGGCATGGAAGAAGATTCAAATGCAAGGTGCAAACAGCCCTCCTGGCTTCAAATTAAATCTTGGCTCTGAGGAATCCTTGTGGAGGTCCTTTTACATGTTCTTGAAACCTACTGGAGCATTCCAATTGTATTAGGGAATGAGATTAAAGTGATTGTTTTCACACAATTAGGTTTCTATTGGACTTAACTCCTCTCACCATCTCATTCCAGGAACCTCTTGGGGTTTTTTACAAGAGGAAAACATTAAGTATGGTATTTACTGTTCCTATGATAGGTTACATGAATGTGTTGAAAGGAAAATCAGGTCATTGAGTTTTATACTCTAAAATGATAAAAATAGGAGCTGTTATATATTCTTTAGAAAGGAAGATGGGAACAGCCAATGTACTGATCCGCAAGCCAGCAGGAAGAGATACTAATTCCATGAACCAGTCCTTTCATACTATCAGATTAAAAGTAGGAAACTTCAGGAGGTCCACATATTAATATTGTGCTCTCAAAGGCCTACATCAGGCGGTGTCCCAAGTCAATGGCTTCAGAAGTCAAAATTGCCTTTCTTCACCTGACTTCCTAGCAATTCTTTAATGAGGTTTATCAATGGAATGTTTGCTTGCATTCACGGGCAAGCTATCTGCAGTATTTCAATGCGTCAACAATAGGATCAGTCTCAAAAGAAGCCCTATAGTTGTGTTATCTAGCTGGTTCAGTCCGATTCATGAGAACCGGTTATTAAAACGTTGTACACATTAGAGCAGCTAAGCCAAAATCTCCTATTTTCCTTGCTTGTGCTGGCAGAGCAGGAAGAAAAGCCCGGAGCATATTTGGCAAGGGACTGGGCTCTCCTTGTATAAGCAAAGCCACAGACTTGACAGGATTGTTATAGCACAGTGGGAAAAATGTGAGTTTATGGCTTAGTTCTAACTGTATCAAAAACACTGGGAGTTAAGCTCTTAATGAAGAATGTAAAGAACTTTACTTCTATTGATTCCTTTTTAACGTAACTTGATGTGTGCAAAATTATGGCATTTTATATGTGTACATACACCTTTAATAGTTGGATATGACTCTAGGAAAAATAATTATATTATATCTACGTGATAAAAATACACCAGAGATTTAGGATTACAGTTGCTGCTCCTAGGCTTTTACATTTGTTTATATATCAAGCAGTATGACATTACACATAACTATCTATTTTCACCATCCACGGTCAAGAGGGGTATCAGACAAGTTCTTTTATGGCTTCAGTTCTAGGATCTATGCTAGCAACTCAGATAACTTTTCTCACATTTTATTATCAAGAAATGCCATCTGCTTCAGGATTATTCTTATATGAAATAATATTTTTGGTCAGTCTTATCTTCTAAAGCCAATCTATTTGTCAACTTCAATTTAGATTGGGTTTTTAAAAAAATTAATGATACCAAAGTGATGAGAAAGATCAATCGTAGTAAAATGTTAGGGGCTCAAGGCTTTGCAAGGTGTGAGAAATTCCATCAGAATGCGGCTATTGTGATTCATCTTCCCCCAAAATTTTTTTGAGTGAAATAATACAGCTTTTTAAAAAAGCCATGTTGATACAACTTACTCTGATATTTCTCATTTGGAAAAGCTAACATGGTTTATTGTCAGCACTGGTTGTTGCCTAATTTAGAAAACACCGCTTTGAACACTGCAAGAAAAAAAAACAGCTCATGGAAACAGGAAGGATTATGAGAATTTGTTGACCTTCTTGTTGCAACAGTAGGAGGGCTTTTCATGGATTTCAGCTATGGTTGGAGAACTTACACTACAGTTTTCATGAATTGCCTGCCATAATGTGAAATTGTTACCCTTCATCATCTGAAGATTTACCAGTTTTTAAAGATTTCTTAAAGATAGTACCTAAGGGGTTTAGCTAGATCAGGGATCTCCAACCTTGGTAACTTTAAGCCTAGTGGACTTCAACTCCCAGAATTCCCCAGCCAGGGAGGTTGGAGACCCCTGAACTAGGTAACAGCTAGTTCTTTCAGTTTCCTAGCAGGCCATTCCTCTGGTCCCTGGGAGTAAACTGATTCAAAATAGAGAGATATTCCTGGTCTATGTTTCTACTTTCAATCTCTCCCCTTCATCTTGCCCTTCACAATGTTCTATTGGATCACAGTGCATTTTTGTTGGAGAAAATTGAACAAAGATAGGTGTCGGGTTAGCTTTATCTTTATGTTACCCATTTGTATTTTGCTTTCTTCATTGAGCAATTGGTATAAGGATTCTTTTATTTTCCTTTTCTTTGGATTTCTATAAAGAAGCCCTATGCCAACCTGAGTTCATTCTGACTTTGTACCTTCTTGACACAAGTTCTACAGTTCTAAACTTTTCATCTATGAACTGGTGTTTCCACTTCCCAAGCCTTTTTCTATAGCTTCACTGGCTTATTGTGCTATCTTACATTTTTTTTCTTTCTCATTAGGCATATTCGCCTGGGGAAAGCTAAAAATGGTTATCTTTGGACAAAGCATCAATTTGTCTACTTTCATCTCATACCATGGTATGATCTTTTGGTATGATTAATTTTCTGATTTAGCAGTCATTTTCAAATTATGGATAATCAAATAATGTATGGATATATGTACAGCTATCTTAGGGGTATTTATTTATTTATTTATTTATTTATTTATTTATTTATTTATTTAAATTTATATCCCGCCTCTCTTCCCCGGTCAAGGGGAATTCGAGGCAGCTTACAACATTAAAATACAATGTTACAATGTAATATATTAAAAATTACTAAACAACCCATCTATACAGGAAAAGGGAAAGGGAGAAGAAAGAGCCAGAGGTGGGTGGGGGACATCAATTCCAGGCCTGCTTACAGAGGTAGCTCTGCGGAAGGCCAGCAAATTGGAAGTATTTCTAATCTCCACTGGGAGTTGGTTCCAAGGGCCAGTACTGCCACAGAGAAGGCCTTAGCTCGAGGGCCCGCCAGCCGACATTGTTTAGCTGACAGGACTTGTAGCAGACCAACTCTGTGGGATCTAACTGGGCGCTGGGAGGCAAAAGGTAGCAGAAGGCAGTCTCGAAGGTACCATGCTCCTAAGCCATGTAGGGCTTTAAAAGTTGTTACTAGTAATTAGGTTTTGGAAATATGTGCTAGATAATAAGTATTTTTCATACAGTGCATCATGAAAACCCTGATTTTGCTATTTTGCCAAAGATTGGATGTTTGGAGCAATTTCAGGATAGTTCCTGTCAGACCTACTAATTAAACCAGGACCAGGAAATCAACTGCAGGTAATCCTTGACCTACAACAGTTGGTTTCCTGATCATTCGAAGTTACAATGGCATTGAAAAAGTGACTTATGACTGTTTTCCACACTTAGGACCGCTGCTGCATCCCCATGGTCATGTGATCAAAATTCAGGCACTTGGCAACTGATTCATATTTATGATAGGTGCATTCAGTGATGGTATTCAATTTTTTTTACTACCGGTTCTGTGGGCGTGGGTTGATGGGTGTGGCTATGCTGTCAGCCAATCAGAGGTGGTATTTGCCAGTGTCGGTCAATCAGAGATGGTATTTGTCAGTTGTCCAAATCAATCAAAATTATCGTTACTGGTTCTCCGGAACCTGTCAGAACTGGCTGAATACCACCTCTGGTTGCACTGTCCCAGGGTCATGTGACCACCATTTGCAATCTTCTGACAAGCCAAGTCAGTGGGGAAGCCAGATTCACTTAACAACCATGTTATTAACCAAATAATTGCAATAATTCACTTAACAACTGTGGCAAGAAAGGTCATAAAATCGACAAAATTCCCTTAACAACTGTTTCACTTTGCAACAGACATTTTGGGCTCAATTGTAGTTGTAAGTTGAGGACCACCTGTATACCGGAAAGCTAAACTACTTCTAACATACTTCTAACTACTTCTTACAAATTTCATTTGTTGTACCTATCCTTTCTTATACTCCAATGAATCCGGAAATTATTTATTTGTCCGTTTCCAAATGTTATCTTGCTCTGAACCTGAAGAAAATGTTTCTTATGTAATTGTAATTCTTATGACAGACTTGAACATTGGGCGCTATCTAGCAAAATGAAATTCAATGGTGAAAAAAGTAAAGCTCTACATTTAAGCAAGAAAAACAAAATGCACAGGTACAGTACATGTGATACCTCGCTCAATAGTTGTGGCTGTGAGAGGGATCCTGGAGTCCTAGTGGACAATCACTTAAATATAAGCCAGGAGTGTGCTGCAGCTGCCAAAAAAGCCAACACAGTTCTAGGCTGCATAAACAGAGGGAGAGAATCAAGATCATGTGAAGTGTTAATACCACTTTATAATGCCTTGGTAAGGCCACACTTGGAATACTGCATCCAATTTTGGTCGCCATGATGTTGAGACTCTATAGAGTGCAGAGTGCAGAGAAGAGCTATGAAGGT
>JANHGC010003859.1:53111-64867 GCA_027560395.1 Boaedon fuliginosus | reverse complement strand
GAAGGATACTACGTATGTGGGCAACTAATAGGTACACAAAATATCAGCATTCAGGGAAGTTCTGGAACCATATTTTACAATGTAATAACTCTCTGAAGGACCTGGAGGTAACTTTCTGACAACACATCGGAAAAACAGGTGCAAAAATTGAAAAGCTGAAACAATATACTGAACAGACTGGTTGTGGAATGTCCCGGGGTGCTGATACTAACACCCTACAACCCACAGCCTTGGCTTTAGTTTATTCCACAGCTGGATATTGTGCCAGCATGTGGTTTAACAGTGCCTGCACCCAAATGGTCGATGTCCAACTCCACCAGATAACATTTATAATCTCTGGCACATCGCACTCTACTCCTATGCATTGGTTACTGGTACTTAGCAATATCATACCGTCTCACATTAGAAGACAACAAGCTCTCATTTGTCTTTGGTCAAGACTGCAGACCAACAAGCTCCCATGGCCCCCTATTCACAAGGACAATGCAGGGCACATCAGAAGATTGAAATCCCATAGGGACAACAGGAAAAACAGCTATTGGCTTAACATCTACCCAGTTTAACTCCGAGAATGCCTGGAGAGAGAATAGTATCTTCTTGTGCCTTGACTATTAGAATAGAATAGGATAGGATAGGACAGGACAGGACAGGACAGGAAAGGAATTCTTTATTGGCCAAGTGTGACTGAACACACAAGGAACTTGTCTTTAGTGTAGTGATCCCTTTACCAAATCACCTGGTTTTGACCTGCTTCACTCTGTCTGGTTGAAATTGAACAGAATTAGGTATGATACTGGAAGAGAGCCTCTACCCTATATCAGTAGGGATGGAATGATTCCTCTTGTTGTGGTGCTGAAATGCAAGCTATTAAACATTTTCTGCAAGATTGCCCACAATGTGCTTTCACTGGTTTCCTACAAGATCTGCACGAAGCAATGCCAGAGGCGATCACCTGGATAGCTGAATTGGACATCCAGTTATGACACCACAGAAATTCTATATATAATTACATGGACTGTGTATATATGTTTCTCTTTTGTGATGTTCTCATCTTACACTAAATAATAATAAATTCCTACAGGTTATGTGATTGAAACTCAGTTGCTTGGCAACTGACTCACATTTAGAACAGTTTTAGTGTCCTGGCAGGTCATGTAATCATCTTTTGTGACCTTGAGACAAGCAAAGTCAGTGGGGAACCTGGATTCACTTAACAACCATATTACTAACTTAGCAACTGCAGTGACTGTTCTTAATCTGTTAGCCTTCTGCCGGGCTGTTAAGTCCTGGCTGTGTCAGCGGGCTTGGAATTATTGAAAAACCCCTCCCCACATGAATGTATTAGTATGTGTGTTGTTTGCATGTTATATATTTTAATATGTTTTTATATTAATGTATGTTTTTTTAGATGCTTCTTACTGTGATTTTAGATTTTTATTGCTTGTATTTTATGGTTGTGAGTCACCCACAGTCCTGTGGGAGTTGGGTGGCATACAAGTTTAATAAATGATAATAATAGCAATAGCAATAGCAATAGCAATAATAATAATAATAATAATAATAATAATAATAATTTAGTCAACAACTTTGGCAAGAAAAGGTGTAAAATAGGGCAAAATTAACTTAGCAACTATCTTTTATTTATTTATTTATTTATTTATTTATTTATTTATTTATTTATTTATCTATCTATCTATTTATTTATTTATTTGATTTATATCCCGCCTCTCTTCACCCAATTTGGGGAACTCAAGGCGGCCAACTATCTCATTTAACAACATAAATTTTGGCCTCAATTGTGGTCGTACATAGAGGACTACATGTACTCTTAAAGAATGCAGATTCTTTCAGCAAGTGCAGCAATCAGAAGTGGGATGGGAAAACATGTTTGGCCTGCTACAGCTGGGCTCATTGTTAGTCCTGGGCGGTGGTGTAGCAGTGGGGCCAGGGTCACAGGGCATCACATTTCTCAGCCCCACCGCTCCCCTGGTGATTCCTCCTCAGAGCCAGTGGATGGATGGGAGGGTTCTGACTTGTCACTAGGGGGTTAGGATGGTCATTAAGATAGACCAAGAAAGTCATGATGATATACGTTAAGGACGGTGATGAGAGATTTTTTTCCCAATGCACTTACAAGAAAAATGGACCCATAGCAATAAAGACTGCTGTTTACATAAGTATTCACAAAACCTATTCAGATTACTATGGATTTTTCCCACTACTGTCTAAAGATTCCATTTAGCAAAATGTTGAAATGCATCCTTTCCTCAGCCACCACTATCTCAATGAGACATGGTGAAGATCATATGACGGTAATCTTTCCAATTCTCCGATGCAAATCTGAATTAAATTTAATGAAGTTTTCAGTTTGGATAAACTAAAAACCTTTTTTGCAGCAGCAGCCAACAAAAGACAATGCAATCCTTGGCTGCATTAATAAGAGGGGATATATTCAAGATCACGTGAAGTATTAATACTGCTTTAATAAAACCACACTTGGAATACTGCATTCAATTTTGATCACATCATAAAAATGTTGAGACTCTAGAAAGACTGCAGAAAAGAACAAAGATGATTAGGGTATGGAGGATAAAACATGAAGAACAGTTGCAGGAATTGGGTATGTCTAGTTTAATGAAAAGAAGGTCTGACATGATAGCAGTGTTCCAATAATTGAGGGGTTGCCACAAAGAAGAGGGGGCCAATCAATTTTCCAAGGCATCAGAAGACAAGACAAGAATGGACAGAAACTAATCAAGAAAAGAAGCAACCTAGAACTAAGGAAAATTTCCCTATCTGTGAGAACAATTAACCAGTGGAACAGCTTGCCTTCAGAAGTTGTAGGTGCTTCATCATTGGAGGTCTTTAAGAAGAAACTGAGCAGTCTGAAACGGTAGGGTCTCCTGCTTGAGCAGAGGCTTGAGGTCCCTTCCTATCCCGTTATTCAGTGCTCTTTCTAGTAAAAATCCAGATGAATTTTCTGTACCTCTGTTTTTGCCATGTAGTGGTAATCCAGAACAAAGCCCCAATATGGCAATCCTAGCCTTCAAGTTAGGTCCTATCAGAGGAATTGGAAGAGGTATCTTGGACTGCACAATCCAGCAGAAAAAGAGGGGGTACTTCTCAGCAGCATCTGGTGGTAGAGCAGAATGTTTTCCTTCCTCAGCCTGTCTAAAGTGTCATATCTGAGAAGAGCAAGGAATGCATGAAACTGCTAGTTCAATCTGAAGTGTAAGAGGGAGACAGGAGATTGGTAGGACACCAGGAGACAGAGAACTATTGTAGTAGTAGGTGGGGCACAGGAGGAGATGGATATGTGAGGAGAGCCCCCCCCCAAAAAAAGCTTTATGATGCTTTATGCAGCCATTCACTTTGTGGCTCTCTTAAAGCAGTTGCATTTAGTCCTAATGATTATTTTTTTAATAAGGGTTTTTTGGCTACTTTTCTTAAAAAATTTTTTTTTTACTTTATGAGACTCCCTGTAGGCTTTTCACTGTTTTGTTTCTCAGTCTCCATATCAACCAGAACTCGGCATCCAAGTTTGCTTTTGCATGCATCTGATGACATACATAAACATTTTTCTCAATATAGATTTGTGAAAAATTTTGTGGGCAGGGAGCAAGAGGGAGAGATGTTGCTAATTGCCTTTCTAGATTCAAGAAGCTGGCGAGAATGAGTGGTGTCATGGTACAGGGGTTTAAAAACGTTGAGGAACAGAGCAGGACTTCTGGGGCCCAAATAGTATGAAGACCATACCATATACTTTTTCAGTCAAGCATAGCAAACCATCTGCTCTTTTAAAACTTAGTCAGAAAATGACTTTTTGTTTTAATTTTTTGTCCACATCTCCTTTCCTTGAAGCCCTTGCACTGTTTCAGCACAAAGTCATGAACTAATCAATCTCCCTCTCTCTCCCCCCTCCCTCTCTCTCTCTCCCCCTGACATCTGCCCTTAATGGGATCTGACTTTGGAGAATGATCTTGGGGAAGCTAACACTGACAAGATGGACAAATAACCAGATCTGGTTTAAGATAGCTTCCTCTGATTCTAAGTGACCCCCCCCCCCGCAAATAAACAGACACAGGATTATAAGTGCCAAATAATAGCAAAGAATCAGGCAAAACATCAGTAAATGGCACATATCTGAAATATTCCGATATCCTAGGCAACGGTCTTCATTTTGCCATACAGTAATTTAAATATGCTTATTCTTTATAAAGGGAGCACTGCACGAAGCAGTTTACAGTAATATAACTCGGAGGCAGCGGATCTTTTTAATTATGCAAAACTGTTCTTTTCAAAGCTTTCCCTACTTCTGTTTAAACTCAACATCAGGCACAGATTTTTGCTCAAGCATCTCAATATCTGGATATTTTTTTTACCTGGCTAATTTTGATGCCTGTGTTTCAGAGACTGCTTCTGCTTTTCTATCTTCTACTGCCTGAGTTATTTATTTACTTTTTCATTGCTTCTGTGACTGCCCTTTCTCTCTTGTTCATCTCCGTTTTTATTGAAGTGTAATAGAGAAATAAAAAATGCATAACCTTGTGATGTTGCATATACAAATAAAAGATGGGCTTGCAACAAACTTGCTGAAAAGATAATAAAAGCTCAGAATTGGGAAAGGAAGAAAATCTGTAGTCTGTCTCTTGATTTACAAGATCTAATGATATAAGAGTAGATATTATAACTTAAAAGTTTCATTGGCCAAGTCATGTTTTTCTAGTTTTATAGGCACCATTATTGTTATTATAAAATCTGCAAGGTAATCCAATAGTCAAACAGCTGTAGTATGAAAGAAAAGTACATACTCATAAACAAAAATCAATAAATATAAATAAAAAGGGTCATATGTTCATTTGTATCAGAAAAACTTAATCTGAGACTCTATAATAAATGTTTTTCAAACCCGGCAATTTTAAAATGTATGGAATTCTGGGAATTGAAGTCCCAGAATTTTAAATTGCCAAGTTTGAAAAGACTAAACTAAGAAACTGCTCTAAATACTCTAGCAATCTTAACAATCTTGTCTTGTTCCCAGAGGAACTGCAAAATTGCTACCAAGTTGAAATTTTAATGAGAGAAAAAATAAAATTAAACCTATAGAACATAATTAGTTGTACTTAATTCCATTAATTGTAACTAAATGTACACTATATATTCATGTATATACAGTGTCTAATATTTGATGACCTCTTGGCATAGCGAGAATGGATGGGAGAGAATTGTCTCTAAACTCCAGGGATGTAAGATTTGGCTAGTAGATCTGGAAGAGCCTACCTGCTGGTCACCCACATTTTTGTAGCCCATATTTGGTTGCTTTATACAGGTAAACTAAGGAACTGAAAAAGATATCCTGAAAGAATGCAAACTACCTCTGCAACACTGTGAAGAAAACTTCATGAATGTAGTTGAATTTGACTAAAAAAAATCTTCATCTTTTATATTATATTATATTAGGTCAGATTTATTTTTTGTTTTGCATTTTTTAAATCTGGATTTATCTCCCATTTGGAAGGGACTGGCAAGTGGGGGTCTTGGCCCTGTATTGTTGATATGAAGTATACCATTGGCCATACGTTAGTTATCTTCAGCCTATTCTTTTTTTGGAAACTCACTTTTATCATACAGATACAGTAGATTATTAGAGAAAGCCTTCCATAAATATGATTTATGATTTAATTCTTCTTCATGAATATATGTGATAGTAATTATAGCTGTGCCATAATTTTCTGAACTCTTTCAAAATAGTTGCATCACTTTTTTTCAAGCTTCCATACAAACTTGAAAAAAGACCTATATGTTTGAATCAGCTGTCTTGTTAAAGTAACTGTGTCTGAGAAAACAAGACCCAGCTATTTTAAAGAGAGGCTGTACCTGTACTCGTATATGTTCTAAAATATCTTTTCAAAACAATTTTTGAAGCATTCACTCTGTAATACTTTTGTGACCTGGTTAGATTATGATATGACTCTAACCCCAATCTGCAGATCAACATTATTATGGTTATACATGCTCTGATAATATTCTTAAAGGATTGTTCATGCTCTGATAATATTACATAAGATTTTAAGTTGAATAGGCATGCAGTTATCACAGATTCTCACACCAGAAAAAGGCAATTTGGTATGTTAGAAATCTTGAAGGCTAGGAAATATAGTCATATAGCCGATGAATCAAAAATGCAAGAAGACTTTGGGACTAGCATATATAAAGAGCAGGATTTCTGGGTGATGTTAAATTAAGATTTTTTTATATGAATGACTTCCTAATTCTCTGCAATTAATCTACTTATCTAAACATACTGAGTTTGCTTGAATAAGCATAACAGGGAGATTAATTATTGTACTTGGCATGAAGCCTTGACATATCAATTATATTGTTCTAATGTGTTAAAGGTATTTGTCTATGGATGTAATTTGGAAACTTCATTTAGAGCATAATGCATTGGCTTGAGATTTGACTGGCACTGCTCACTCAAATAATCTGTCAATCTTCACTGGCTATTTACTTCTGGATAAACTCAAAATTCTAGTCTTCTCTAAGTAATTTGTAGTCCAATAATATTCAGAATAAAAAAACCAATTTGGAGCTCAGGCACTTTAACACATTTTTAGTTATTTCAATTTATTTTAAATGATCCATATTTGAATCATGTTTTCATCACCTGGTTGTTTTCTATAGATATCTTGTTTCCCTTTGACATTTTTTCTTGTTTAATTTTGCATTGTGGGAGGATGTATAATGATGTAAACTTAAAATGTTTGTTTATGTGATGGAAATGGCTAAACTGAAAAAAGAGATATTTTAAGAAGCGGTAGAAAAGTGTTTAGCCACCTGCTTCTCATATCGCAGCCTGCTCATGTAAACATACCTTGTTTAGCAATGACAGCTGCTAATGTGCACACTGCCCAGAGTAAAGCAAGCTGTTCTGTAAATTGTAGACAATAAGACTGTAGCTCCACAAATTAGATAATGGATAGCTTAATGCATTTCTTCGAAACCAAGCTTTTCAGCACCTAACTATTGTAGCCACTCTTACTGCTATGAAATGAGAGAATGGAGTCATGTTAACAGCAGTCTTCTTCAATCTGCACGCCCTCGTGAAGTTGGGACTTTAACTCCTAGCATTCTCACAAGTGGTGATACCAGCCGTGGAATTCTGGGAGTTGGAGTCCACTATCTGCAGGAAATCTGGAAGGAAAGGCTAGGCTCCCACTGCACTCTTTGAGCCAGGCTTTGAATTTACTTCTTCAGGCAAACTCTCTCTTACAAAGGGGGAGACTAGCCAGACTTTACGATCTATAATCCCCACTTCTGTGTCTATCACCATCTATTGTGCTGATTGAAGACCAACGTATCTGGATAGCATGAGATTGCCTGGTTTTAGTACACAGGCTATGTAAATTTAATGTGGAAACCATCTAAATAAAATAGGTAGGTACACAATGATAACATGTCAGTCCTGGATATGGTGGATTTCCAAGAATGCCCTTTAGAGAAGCTTTGCCGGGTCAGGCCAAAGTCCATCATAACATATTCTGTTTCTCACTGTAGACAACCAGATGCCTCTGGAGTGCCCTCCATGCAAGAGATGAAAATTTGCCATTCTTATGCTATTGTTCTTCAGCTACTGGCATTTGGAAACATGCTAGCAATCTTGAGGCAATATTGAATCCTTATGTATTTTCTCTTTAGATAGATGTTCAAAGACTTCTGATAATTTCAGTTGACTTTTCTGCAAATTTCCCAACTATCATCTCCTGCATCAAGCATAAAGCCCGGTCAGTATACAGTATTCCAAACAGGAATAATGCCTAGTTTTAAATTTTAATAAATGGTAGTTCTCAATTTATAACCATTCATTTAGTGACACTTCGAAGTTACAACAGCTCTGAAAAAGTTGACTTACAACTGCTCCTCACACTCATGATCGATGAAGCATGCCCATACATGATCAAAATTTGAGTGCTTGGCAACTGACATTTTATAATGCTATCATTATAAATGATACAGCACCCTCGAGTAACGTGATCACCAATGGCAAGCTTCTCAGCCGGCTGAGAAAGGAAAGGCAATGAGAGAAGCCAGATTTGTTTAACAACTGGGATTGTTTGCTTAAGAACGGTGACAAAAAACAATAATAAAACTTGGCGCGACTCACTGAACAACCATCTTGCTTACCCCTGAAAATTCTAGCTCCAATTGTAGTTGTAAGCCAAGGACAACCTGTACAGTTTTGAAAATTTTATGAATTCCTCTGTTAATGATCTCTAGCATGGAACTAGCTTTTTCCCCAGCTGCTGCACAATAGACTAACATCTTCAGCCACTTATTCAAAATCCCAGAGATGTTTCCTTGTTCCAGATACTTAATATTCCATTAGCGTACTTGTGAAATTTGACTCCCTTCCCCCAGTGCACATTTTTAAAAAGAACCACATTTGCTATTTTGTTGACCATTTATCCAGTTTAAAGAGACCCTTGAACTTCTCACAAATCACTTTTCAGGTTTTTCATCCTGAATAATTCAGTATCATCTATGAACTTGGCAGCTCACTGCTTGAGATCATTTATGTCATAAATGTCAAGATCATTTATGAACATATTAAAAGGCATGGATCCCAATACAGATCCTTAAAATACTTCACAATTTACTTTCCTCCACTGACTATTTATTTTTACTGTTTGCTTTATTTTATTAAATAGTTAGCAGTCCGCAAAAGGACAAACACTTTTTGTTAGACTAGAAAACCAACATCATACAGGCTAATACTACTTTTATTATGAGTTTATTGTAACAGAAGCTTGCAAGTCTGAATGTGCTTCCATCCCTCCCTCCTTTATCTGTGAAAGACAGGGAGGGTCCTGTCTGAGACACTTTCTCAAGTTAGGTTTCTGTTCCAAGTCAGATTCTTTTATCTGATGCTGCCTTGGCAGTGGCTCTTCCTGCTGCTCCTTAAGTTCATTCCTTCTACCCATTACACTTTTATCCCTTGACTGCTAAATTTATCCAAGAGACATTATCAAAGCTTTTTGAAAACCCCAAAACAGAGCATTAATAGGGCCACCTCCATCTGCAATGTTGCTGAATTTCTTTAAAAAAAAACTGTAAAAGATTGGTGAAGTAGTATTTACTTTTGTTGAATCCATATTGATTTTCCTTAAGAGGCTTATTCCTCTATCCATTTAGTTATTTTCTTTGATTACTGATTCTACCAATTGTGCATGAAGTAGATGTTAAGCTGTCCAGCCTGTAATTCCCTGGATCTTATCTTTTAAAATTAGGTATCTTTCAGTCACCTCACACATCAAATCTTAATGAAAAAATTACATATTTTGGCTAGGAAGTTAGCAATTCACTTTTGAATTGTTAAGAACTCTTGGAATGATGCTATCATGACCTGATGATTTATTACAGTGCAATTTCTTACTAACTCCTAAATCTTGCCTTATTATCATTTAGTTAGTTCAGTTTACATTAGTTGTTTTGATCCATTACCTAAAAAAAGTCAATACTGTTTCAGGTATCTAATATTTCCTGAACATCCCTTTCCTTCTTTTATGTTATCAGACTACTTTTTTTTAGCCCCTTTCAGATATATTTAAATAAGTTATTATTGTTTCCCTTTTGCCATATGCTCCTCATATTATTATCATTTGCATTACTTGCTCAACACCTTTTCTGCCACTTTCTTCATTTGTGTCCCCGCCCCCACTCTTTTGCCTAATGATGGCAAGAACATTACGTATTAGCAACAGGGCATCTGGTGACCCTGTTGTAGAGCCAAACAGGGCATATTGATCAAAGTGTTTAACTTGTAGAGGAAACCTGGTTCAAGTCCCCTCTCAACCCTGGAGTTCATTAGACGATTTTGAAGAAGCGTTTTTCTCTGGCAAGCTCCCTTGAGAAAGCTGCTGTTGTAACAATTAAAGGAGAAAAGACCCCCATGTACCCTGTCTTTAGGTTTCAGAGAAAAAGCACAATAAATAAATATGTCTAAAAGTATATACAAGAATGAGAAAAGTGTGGAGATTAGAACAAAGTAGCATTTGCAATAGAAAGCCACACCATTTCTAATGCATTCTGTGCTAGCTTTTCTTTTCCAAAGTGCATTCACACAGTATCTGCACTTTTTATATTGCAAGCAAGTGTCTCCCATCAAGGCACTGTGTTGTTATTATTGGAGATGGAAAAGAGCTATGAAAGGTTATGCTGTTCTTTTGGGTTGCTTTATAAGAGTCCGGTAATTGTATCTGCAGCTATGCAGGAACGCAAGTTTAAAAAGGAAAGACTACCTGATTTATTCACAGCTGGGTAGGTGAGCCCTGAAAAATAGCATCTGAAAAGCCCATCTCCCCTGAGGTTTCCCATTTGCAAATCCTCTCCTCTGATCTGAAGACAAAGGCAAAAGTGGAGAAACTGTTGCAAAACAGGCAGTATAGCTTTACTTGCACTTCTCCTGGGAAGAATTCACATACCACTAGATCAAAAAGCCTGAAGTTTGGTAGAAACTTGAAATCACAATAATTTTTTTTTATAAAAGTGAACCGATAAGAAAAAGGGAACGCTGAAGGGGAAATAGACTCAGGTTGGCAAATGCATCAAACACCATGGCAGGAAGCCAAAGAACCTTCATGAAACACAAATTATCAACTGGCCTCAAGTCGTTGACAACATAACAAGAAAAAGAAAGAAAGAAAAGCTTTATATCATGCTACTTTAAAGTATACGTGCAAAATGTATTAAATGATTCATATATCCTCTCTATAAAAAAGCTCAGCCAAAAAACTCATCAAAGAAAGCTCTGTGCAAAATTACAACATGCTTCTCCTTCAGGGGAGAGTTAAGAGAACAGGAGATACAAGATACTCTTTTAGTTTGAGGAGATGTTGGGTGAATTATTGCACAGGACGCTAAGTTCTGCACAGAAGATTCTTGACTTGCATGCTGGCACAAAACGTATCTAGTCTGCCACATTGGTAAACTGTATGTGGCAAATTGCTAAGACAAGACTCTGGGCAAAAGCAAGAGTTTGGGGGAAAGAAAAGCAATCACCCGCAACCTGAGCCATGTTTCAAGATTTACAGCAGTTTATTGAGTCTTGCTTTCCTAGAAGTGCCATGCATACATTTATGCCGGCCATCCACTGTGCCTTTAACATTTCCCTGAGTGATTGTTTTGATTCTGAAATTCCTTCCATTTAGGAAGTCAAAACGGAGAGAACTGGGGCTCTCAAAAACTAGAACATTAGGCACAACTGCCAGCTCAACTCTAAACTAGGGCACTGGGGAGGAGTCCAGCAGTTACATTTCAGGCTTAGCAGCTGATACATCGGACGCATCGGGAGTGATGTGTGATTATGGAAAGTAGCTGCAGAAATACAAGCGGCTAATAGAGATGTTTGAGAGTGACATCGCAGCTGGAACCAATCCTGAAGTGTGTTTGGAAAAGACAAGGTTCCTGTCAATGCCTGTGGAGCCCATTAGTCATGGCTGCCTGTCTTTGGGAGTTTGGAGGGTTTACGGCAGCTGAAAGGCAAATGGGATTTGAAAAGTCATAGGCCAGCAGGGTCTCTTCTTGAACACTATATTTAGCTGCAGTAACTGACAGAGACAAACTGTAATGGTGTGTGGGAAAGACCTTGGGAGACAGGACCAAGAAAGTCCTGATTGGCTAGAGGTCTGGCTGTGTTTGGATTGGTCAGTGGTGTGGTGCTGTGTCCTGATTGGCTGGAGGTCTGGCTGTGTTCAGAT
>JANHGC010003859.1:31894-43633 GCA_027560395.1 Boaedon fuliginosus | reverse complement strand
CGAATGCTTAATGTCCCCCTTCCAAGCCCCACCCCCAGGGTGGGGGTGTGAATTGCCCAAGCCCCACCCCCAGGCCAAGGTGGGTGAGCTGCCCAAGCCTTCCCCTGGAATGCCCCGCCCCTTGTTTAGGGCACTGCTGGGGGTTGGGCCAGCCCCGAGTAATGGTGAGGACATAGAGGAAAAGGAATATATGCTGCACCAGCACCACTCTGACCCACGCATCACTAACAACCACACAGAAAACTCTCAATGAGAAGCCCTTCCTTTGGCTCATTATGCAGGCGCAGCATGGGAGCCAGCTGAATCCTCTGATGCCCACCAATTGGTTCCTGGCACCCCCTAATTCCACATAGAGCTTCCAACGCCCCCTTAGACTGCTCCAACGCCCATTAGGGGGTGGTACCGCCCACTTTGAGAACCACTGTGTTAGGGCATTGCAACACTGATTACTAAAAAGTGTATTACATCAAGGCACTTACTTTATGGTCCTAATGTTTTGAACATTCCAAAGACAATATCTAAAATGGTCTAGAATTTTGAAAAGATGTTGTGAGTATTCTCATGAAATGGATGTCACTTAATTTTCACCAAAAGGTGCAAACATAATCCCAGATATGCTTTTACCCTGAGATCAAGAGGAAAGAAAAGAGCTTCTTTTACTATGAGGACAAGACTTCTAGAGGTGTTGTGACTCCTTGCCCCATACGAGAAAGACTCCCTGTTCAGCAAAGTGGAGATTGAATGTTTCCACATAGAGGTGGAAAATCTAGAAAATGCAATAATACACAATGCAAGAAGGGCAGGAATTAGTGAAATAAAAAAGTTGTTGAAATAAAAAAAACAAAGGCTCTTTTCCTCTTGAACATATATTTTACAGCTAAAATGTATTATAACCAAATCCTATTTATGCCAGACATGCTGTTTGCTATCTGATGACTAGGAAATACCCCTAAAGAAACTAGAATGGAATGTCATTTACCCATTCTGGTTTCTCTAAAGTTGTTCTTTAATCTTATGGCTCTGCAAAATGGAATTGGGTTTCAAGTCTCAGAGCTATGCATTATTAAATATGCAGGCAACAACCCTTCCTTGATTAGCTTTGCAAGATTTTAAGTCTCTGATTTCCCCCCTCCTAAAATCGATATTCTAGGCCATTGACTGCAACAGTGATAATAGCTTTTCTTCCAGGTTTTAAGATTTCTGTTTAAACTGCAACTATTCCTAGCAAAAATATCTAATTACAATTTCCTACCAAATATCTACTGTATAAAGCATTCAATCTTAAATTAGGCAATAGCAACTTTTGGCTTATTTTCCTCAGGAGGCATTGATAAAATTTTTACCTTCCTATTGCAATACATAAATGTCCCTTGGCTAGGAGTCCAGCCTACTTATATTTATGACAATGTACCATACATTGCATAATGACAAGTTAAAAAAGCTGTGTGGAGAATATAGCACTAACTGCCCTTAAGCTCCCTCTCCTTATAAGACAAAAAAAGCATTCAGGGGGCCCCAGATGAAAGAAAGGTCTTTAATCCCTTAGCAAAAAATTAAGAGATGCTTCAAAGATGACAAAGGGCAAAATATTGATTGAGCTTTGAGGAAACCAAGCATCTCTGCTTAATGAATAAGGTATAGGAATGTTTAAAAGCATCCTGTTCATTTCTCTGCTTTTTATGCATTTCTGATTTTATGGAAGAATAATGCACATGCTTTGTATGTAGGCAGACTCACATTAGGTACCTAGCACCCATATTAAAGATGCATAGGACAAAGTCCAGGCAATGCCAAGGGTTCATGCAACTTCATAGCAGAAATATGATCCATTTCCATAAAAAGGTCAACTCAAGGTGTTGTGGATGAAATTAATTCATTTCAATATACAGTAGCTGGTTATTTGTGTCATTTAATTGGCTTTGCTAATTATAGAAAAAGGTAAAGATGTAGGCAAAGCATTGAATAATTCTGTTTAATGACCAGCTAAATTAGTCATTAATTAGTTATAATTTGGTACTAGATATCTTTTTAACTCCTGATTGGAGGCAGCCTAGTTTGAACCAGTGATTATTATTAAGCATAAATAATATAACATGGAACTATAGTTCACTCACAGTAATGTACAAGGAAGTGAAGTAATATCTACAGAAATGGAATTTGCACTGGATTTGATCAAACTGGGATTCGTTAGACTTCTCCTGTAGTTTCTCCAAAGAGATCAGAGCTGAATCCAAACATTTCATTCACAATAATGTCCTCCATTACAGGTAGTAAAGACTATCCCAGCAAAAAAATAAATAAGTTTTGCTGTTCAGTAAAACAAACATTGTACAAACTGAGAAAAAGAGCAATGACTGAAAGTTCAAGCAATCATCAAGAATTGTTCATTAGATGTTATCCAATCACTGAACTTTAGGAGAGAGTTGTTAAATGTTATACAAGTGAATATGATGATATTTGCCAACTAATTCAGTCCAAAGCAAACAAAAACATTGTCGGTACTTTCTATCTTTTAAAAATCAGAGTAACAAGCAAAAACATATGTCATTTAAAAGAATTTAATTCAAACTGCCCAACTAACTGGCACCAATACAGAACTTGGATGATCTTGAAAAGCTAAGTAGGGTCAGACCTAATTAATACTTGGACTGAAGATCACCGCTACATTCCAGAGCTACAGAATAGATGGGAGTGCTTTAAAAAAATCTTCCATCCTACATCCACATAGTCATCAGAAATCAATCTGATCCAAATGAACTTGATTATTTATCTAAATTTGATCAGACTGTTTTCTTAGTCTGCAAATTCCACTCTATTAAAAATAAAACTGACAGCTATTCCCATGTTACTCAGTGTGAATTGTAATGGTATGGTTTCTAAAATTTTATTTTAAGTTCAGGTTTGATGTTAAATCAGACAGCCTGCTTAAATTAAATCAGAAGCTAGCTTTCAAATCACCAAATTGGGCCCACTCCAAATTTCACAGTTAGTGATGCAAGCATTTATCCTCTCCTTATTTTTAGGCCCCCTATTTTACATGTCCATTTCTATATTCAATTACATATAGGATACATACATTAAACAACTCTCATGTTGGGATACTCCAGTAGCAGTAGCACTTGGACTTATATATACTGCCCCATTGTGCTTTGCAGTACTCTCTGGGTGGTTTACAGAGTCAGCATATTGCCCCCAACAATGTGGGTCCTTATTTTACTGATCTTGGAACATGGGAGGCTGAGTCAACCTAGAGACCATCAGGATCAAACTCCTGGTTGTGACCAGTTTGCCTGCAGGACTACATTCTAACCACTGTATCACCAGGGCTCCAGTAACTGGATCCACGGGAAATTATCTTCTTCTGAAACTCTGCCACGTGTTTTGAAGAGAGACTCTCCTCTCAAAACATCCTAGAGCCAAGTTAGCAATCTGTACCTTTCTCTATACAAATTCAACAAGTAGCTGGGAAAATTGCATTTGCTCTCATGGACAAAACCATAATTGCAAGAAAATCAGGAACAGCAACATATAATTGCTAAGGTCAACCTGGGAAGGCTAGGTTCAGTCACCACAGCATTTATTAGTTGATGCCATTATCTCTCAGCTCAACTGATTATTGTTGTGTTGATAAAATTAGGGGTGATCTCTCATGCAAACTATCTTGATCTCAGAGAAAATAAATTGATAATCAATAAATTGATAATCAAATAAGTAGCAAAATGGGAGCAGAATGGAAATACACTTACCTTTTTGAATTGCCAAGGCAGTGCTGACAACTAATGTAGTAGTTCCTGAGTCAGACAGGGCATGTCAAACGTAGCTCACACCCTGGAAGTGCACACAGATGAAGAGGACAGGGTCAGATAGCCTGAACTTGCATTCATGTCACTGTTGAGGGTCACTGTTATTCTTTCTAGGAATTATGCAGCATTCCTAAGATTATTTTTACTTTTAACAGCAGGAAGAACTTGCAATTTACTATTGTGGTAACTATTACTATGAGCCATAAGGTACGGAATAGAAAAACCATAAGGTACGGAAGAGAAAAATGCATATCACATGTGCTTAGCAATGGCTCTCTTGGGACAGCTTGCCTTTAAATATTGTCTTCAAATATTCTTCCCTCTCCAGTATATCAGCTTCGCTATCTGTTAAGGGAAAGCTCTAATATTTAATGGGAGTAGCAGTACCATGTGCAGTTTCTCTGTGAATTATTTGGCTGCCAAGGTTTCAACACTCTTGTATCAATGTGTGAGTCCTGCCAAATTCTCCAGAATAACAGATTCTGTAACTGGTTCTTTCTAATGTCCCTCCCAATCCCTGCAAACCAAAATCCAAACATTTAAATAACAATGAACATTGATATGGAGGAATCAAAGATGAGATGGGTGACACATAAATCAATCAATCAATCAATCAAACAAACAGAAATTCGTACAGTTTCATCATCTGGGAAGAGACCAGCCTTATATGTAGGAGGGAGTATTAAACCCCTGTGTTACTTACTCACTATAGGCTACTTATTTGGGTAGATATACAGTCTTTCTTAAATTATTCCATCTGAATTTTGAGGAGAGGTTTTTTTTTTAATCTGTGCTGGATATTGTACACACACATAGTTATCAGAAGATCTGAGCTGGCATCTAGCTTATCAACCCATAGTGGATACATTGTTGTATTTTTAGACTTTTCATCATTAGGAGAGTGGGTCAGCACATGTGATTCACATATAGAAATTCCTTGCTTTAGTTCCTGGCATCTCTAGTTAAAAGGATTAGGTAGTGATTGATGAGAAAAGGATGGGATTAGATTTCTAAAAGCTGCTGCTAGTTGGGACAGGTCACTGAGCTAAATAGACAGCTGATTACTAAGCTTTAGTAAGGCACTTTCCTACAAGAACTAGTGATACATTTTCAAAGCAAATGTCATCTTAGGGATATCAAGCACACCTTAACTAAACACTGTATTGGGAAAAAAGATCCAATTTTGCAATGTCAACACCATCATGCACATTTCTAGGAAAGTCCCACTCTGATCAAACAAGAGTGTGTATTATATTTTATGAAACTTTTTATTGGATATGGAATTCTAATCTTCAGACTTTTTCTTTCAAATAGGAGATACACCTAAAGTCAAAGGATCTTTGATTACTTCAAGTGCAATTTGGAAAAGGTACTCTCAAAAAGCAATAAAACTTGAATCAAACACATCCTACATATATCTAAGATATATATGGTTTGAAATAAATGCTAAAGGTTTCATGTTTTTTTTTAGCAAAAACATTTATTCTTTTTTTAAAAAAATTTCAAGAGTGCTATATTTTGGATACAAAAAAGGATGCACAGATAAATCTTAAGAATGAGAATTTCTTTGATGTGAGTTTCATTTGTTTCTCTCTCTGCTCCAAAATAGATACTGATATAATCAACCACTTACTTATTGAAATGCACTCTTAGTGCTCTTCTGAAATACAAATGTTAAAATATGGCACTGATATTTTTTCAATTAAATTGCATATGCATCTTAACTTGAAATAATTTTTTAAAAATTGAAAATTATGATGCCTTAAGAATTAGACTTTTACACAAGATACAACAAACCTCATTCTTGAAACTCAATTAGCACTCAGGAGAACTGGCAACAACATTGTGGTAACTACTACGATGAATAGCTACCGGTATAAGATGGAAGAAAAAAGTGCACATCACACATGCTTAGCAATGGTCCTCTTGGGACAGCTTGTCTTCAAATATTCTTCCCTCTCCAGCATATCAGTTTCACTATCTGTTAAGGGACAGCTCTAATATTTCATGGGAGTAGGAATATCATGTGCTGTTTCTCTATGAATTATTTGGCTGCCAAAGTTTCACCACTCTTGAATCTAAAGCATTCTTCAGCATATGAACGGTTTAGATTCTTTATTATGGATAGATACATTGCTGAGATTGTTGAGATAGCTAATAACAAAGACCAGCTACAGAGGAATATAGCAACCTATCCTATAATTTATAATGGTGCCAAGGTTACATTTTATGTTTCTTTCTCTTGTCCTTCCTTGCTGTTTGTTTCTCAACCTTAGACATGGAGGGCATCTACACCATGTTTTGATAATAGTCTCATCTGCCTCAGATTCTTTGTTTGTGGTGTTGCCAGCTTCACCTTTCAACTCTCACAAGAGGAGAAAGTCACTCAGCATGAACTCAGTTTTCACTGAATTCAAAACTGGTTGGAAATAACCATCCAAATAATAACAGACAGGCATCTGATACGCAACAGCACAGACTTAACAATTGTTAAAATGAAAGACAAAAAAGTCTGGATAGTGGACACTGCAATACCTGGCAACAGCAGAATAAAAGACAAACAACTGTAAAAAAAAACCCACAAGCTATAAAGACCTGCAAATAGAAATAGAATGACTGGCAGAAGAAAACAAAGATGATACTATAGTAATAGGCCTTAGGTGCAATCCCAAAAGATCTGGAGCAAGACTTGAATACCTTTGGCATTAACAAAAATCACCATCAGTCAATTACAAGAGGCAGATTTACTTGGAATAGCTTATATCCTGCAACAAGGAAAGCAGGAAACTAATTCCCATACTGAGATTTGGGCCTGCTAGCCTACCATGAGACTTAGAATAGTCTGATAGTAGCATAGATGGTTCTGCAGGAAGCTCTCCATGGTGCTGTTCTTTGCTAACTGCTTGCTCTACTTGTGAATTTTGCCTGGAATTGATTCCTGACCATTTATCTTTGTAAAACTTCAAATCCCAGTCAGTCTTCAAGATGACTGGGTAATAACAGCACATTGCAACTTCCTCAAATATCAATTAATTTATTCTTGTACATAACTTTCCTGTATATTTTTGCTTGTCAAAAATACCATTAATACAAATATTCACATACACACAAAATAATCTACACATTACAACTGAATGTGTCTGAAAAAGATATAATACCAGCCTATTTTAATGAGCTAAGCCATTAATGAGCTAAGCCATTACTTTTGGGTCTAGGACAGTGGCCCCCAGTCTTTTGGGCACCAGGGATCGGTTCTGGGGAGAGAGGTTTTTCCATGGACTGGAGCAGGTGTGGTTTCGTGTGCTTCCTGCATCCTGGGGATGGGGCTTCACTTGTTTGTATGGCCCAGCTTCTGGTTTCAAATGACAAGGAGGTACAGATTGGAACTAAATAAAATATTACACTCATTAAACAAAAAGAGTAAATTCCTCAATAACAGCTCAATGTAGTTCAAATTGGACAGGAAATAACAATGTCATTTTCCAGGTGCTTTTTGCCAAAGCAATACATGAATGATTAACTTGCATTTGTTTAGAAAAAATATTTAATTATTTTGAAAATTGATATGGCTGTCCATCTTACATCTCAAACCATTCAGTATTTTCTATACTAGCTGTCTTACATTGTGTAATAAATTAAGTTACCAAGGTTGGAATCCAAGAGCCTCAAACCAGACAGGATTGTTATCAAAACATGGAGCAATTGCCCATGTACAAAACCGACAAATTAAGCCCATTATCACCTAGGGGCAAATGAAAGAGATACAAAATAAAACTTGGGTTTCCATATATAAATGAATAGCTAGATTCTACAATAAGTGATCTTGTTAGCTGGGCTTCTTTTTTCTGTAATAAAAGCAACTTTTCTATCTGATCTATGTCCTTTTTTTCCTCTCTCCCAAATGTAGCTGAGTTTCTAAAGAAACTATGACTTGGTCCAAGCTCTGATTGACTGTTAGAAGCTATTTTGGCTATTTGAACTATTGTTTTTATCTGGAAAACAAATTAAGGTACTGTAATATTATGACGAGCACAGAATGCAATGAATCAGCTATGTGGAAGTATATACAGGTAGAAATTCTAATTCCTTCCCCAGAATAACTTCAGGTACTATAATATAGTTGTGAAAAAACTTTACTGGCAAGACTCAACATTTATCTTAGTAATAAGAAATTTCTGAAACTGTATCAATCTCAATGATTGCATGTCATCTGCACCTTCTACATGGCTTAAACTAGACTCTGAATAATGCAGCTACGTGCCTGTATATATATAGTACCTCCAAGATATATTTCTCATAAAGCCTAAAGAAACATATTTAATAATACCAATGAGTGGAATTATGTTGGAAGCAATAGTTCTTTGATGTTGGCTCATTCAAAATTGGCTACTATTATACATTCTGAATTGTTATTGAAACTATGGCCCTCACTGCATTGTCTTAAGGGTCTGGCAATAGCCCTAGCCTGGAAAAAGGAACAATTTTATGAGTCAGATTTGGAACTAAGATATTTTTGCATCTAATTGCCTTGAATTACCAATGAAAATACAGCCTCTCTGGATTTAATCCTGCAGTTGAATAACTTCAACAAATGAAAACTGCGACTTCTTGCCACCCATATTAGATTGGTATTATATTATACTAAAATTCAAGGGGATTCCATTCATCCTTCATTATAAAGATAATCCATATTTGAAAAGGAGACAGAACAACTATGCATTGGTTATTTGCCACCAATGCCTCCCAGAAACTCCTTTAACTTTGAAAAATCAGGAGGAGGAGGTAGAGGTGGTGGTGGTGGTAGTGGCAGAGGAGGAGGAGGAGGAGGAGGAGGAGGAGGAGGAGGAAGGTCAAAAAAGCTTGCTGAGACTTTTAGTTGGTCAGTCCCGGCTAGAGGGCTGGCCTAAATGTCCTCCAAGTTATGTTCCAACTCTCAAAATAAAAATCCCGATTCACTGTTCAGCAGTGAAGTAAAAGATATTTAATTTAGAGGAAGAAATCATGTATGACAGCATAGCTGTATTGAGAGAATTTGACACATTTTAAATTAGTTCATTTCTATGCACCATTTTTTGACAACACAAGAACTGTGCTGAATAAAATTAAAGAACTATCTACATTAGCACCATTTATCATAGAAGCCAACCAGAGGACCAAAAGCAGACATCCTGCTCATTTCCCCTCCCCCAACTAGTATGGAGAATTGTACAGCCTTGGAAATGGGATGCAATAGAGAGTGTGGGTCTCAATGCATTGGAGTCAGTTTCTGGCACTTTCCTAGGGGAACCAGCTTAAAGTCACCCAGTTGACTTCATGCCTAAGACTGGACTAGAAATCAGTCTCCCAGTTTCTAATATGCCTAAACCATTGCACCAAATTGGTCGCCTCAATAAACTCACCCATAGCTATATCATCTGTAAATTTGTCTACTCTTTTGAAATCTAAATTCTGGGCATTGCTATTCCTCAGGATAGTAACATTTATTTTAAACATTATTTTATTTGCCTGAAATCTGCCATGGTTTTTCACAGAATCTGAACAATGGGCGAATTTTGTGAAAAGAAACCTAAGACTTTTTTGTGGCAATGGGAGGATTAAGGAAATACATAAAGGCTTCTCCATTGAGGGAAATGTAATTAAAAATGCTCATATTACCCCTAAAATGTTATCATGGGGGGCAAAAATGTTTTGTTATGCAAGAGAAAAATAAACATATCAGATTAGTAATTTATAAAAAAAAATTACATTTTCTTCCTAGCCATGTCACTGATCAATTGCTATTTTTATTTTATTTCCCTCAAGGAATAAGCTGTTTCCATGTGTATGTGCACATATGAGGTGAGTTATTACGTTAGTTCGTTGCCCAGCAAACGAAGGATTTTAACTGCAAAAAAATAAAAACAAAAACAAAAAAAAAACAAATATAATCTGCCAATCAGAGGCTTGTCATCTTTTTGCATATAAAAATCCATGAGCAACATTGTTGGGCCTATTTAGTAAGCTTGCAAAATGCTCCAAGTAAACATTAAGAGGATTTAAGGCGTGAATTCAATTTCTCATCTTTCTCTCCAAGGTGTTAACAGCTGTGTCTAGTTGAGATCATTTCAAATGCAACATCAGGATATATAGCAATCAAAACAGCCAAACTCTTTGATCCTTTCAAAAAAGATTCAGAAATCCATTGCTACCTATTATTCTGCCTTTGAAAAAAAAGCTTCATTCAGGAGTTCTGGAGCAGTACGGTATGCAAATATGTAGTGAAGCTCTCATCTCTGCATGGGCATCTCACATGGTTAGCAGTGATGTCTGCAGGAGTGAAGCATCTTCACATATAGCTGCATTATCAGAGTTGTTGCTCACATGGAAGTCAAAGCAACTTCTGGAGAAAGTCCAACTTAGCTATTCTCTTATAAGCATTTACACTGGATATCAGTGTAGATTTACAGATTTGTTTGCTTGAATGGGGCTAAGGCCTCCAACTTTTTCCAAAACAGGAATTATAGGTGCCATTGATATCGTGAAATTAATGCACTCATCATGATACAAATTAGCCTCCCACTACCTGTCTCCCTCCAGATATTATCAAACTTTAATTTCCTTGTGCAAGGGAATTCCACATAAGCTTTAAATGAACTAACAATTCCAGTTTAAAAACTTGTCCATCTGAATCAGCATCTACAAGTTATTTTCAAGTTTTGACATTTCTACTAATAGTATCTATATTGTATAGTCATGACATACATATAGTCTTTGACTTATGGTACCTGCCTGATCTGATGGTTTTAAAGTAAGTCATCATATGACAAATCAAATTTTACGATCCCTTTTTAGCAATAATTAAGTAAGTCTCCATGGTTGTTTGGTGAATCTGCAATCACTAAGGAAACCCATTGTTCACTATGGGGCATTTCTGCCAAAAACTAAAAGCAAATGCTGATTTTCAGCAAAGATATTATAAATTGTGGTCATGTGACCACAGGATGTTGAAACGGCCATTAATAAGGGCCTGTTGTTGAATACCCAAAATGTGCTCACTTAACCATGGGGTGCAGTCATTGGAACTTCAGAATTGGGTCATAAAAACCTTTGGGTGAGGGTCTGTCAGAACTTCAAACTGTCACTAAGCAACCAATCCTAGCTCAAAATACTACCTATATGCACTTCAAAAATGCCCTTTTTCTCTTTCTTGACCATCTAATAAATATGAATTAGGATAAAATGACAAAGCAACAGATCTAAAGATTATAAACGTTTATATTTACTAAAGTTGTAATGAATAAATAAAAGTGCCCGGCTTTTCACACTTCCAGAGTTTTCCATTCTTTTTTCCCTGTGCTATTGCTGACCTCTTCTTATCCACCTGGATAAACACATAAATCGAGAGCTAGGCCAAAGTGTTGCTTAGATAAGGTTCTACTTTCATGGTAGAAATCCTTACTGTTTAATAAGCTTCAGATACAGCATATATTCTTGTCACTCTTTATATAAGATTCCCTCTTTTCTTCAAAACAATGTCATTATCACATGTGGTCACAAAATCCATTATAAAACAATTTGATTAAAAGACTCAACAATTACCCAGAGAAAACTAAGTTATCACCTTCTACATCAGGAGTTAGCCTCTTCTAATCAGAAAGGAACACACGGCCACAAAGGCCATCAAGATTGTTGCTGTTGTTAGTTGTGAAGTCGTGTCCGACCCATCGTGACCCCATGGACAATGTTCCTCCAGGACTTCCTGTCCTCTACCATCTCCTGGAGTCAATTTAGGTATGCACTGACTGCTTCAGTGACTCCATCCAGCCACCTCATTCTCTGTTGTCCCTTTCTTCTTTTGCCTGCAATTGCTCCCAGCATTAGGCTCTTCTCCAGTCAGTCCTTCCTTTTCATGAGGTAGCCAAAGTATTTGAGTTTCATCTTCAGGATCTGGCCTTCT
>JANHGC010003856.1:77169-89704 GCA_027560395.1 Boaedon fuliginosus | reverse complement strand
CGATCCCGCGCAGCACGCTTTTGACAGCCAATCGGGAAGCGCATCCACAAAGCGGGTAACCAGCGAACCAGGAGAAACCCATCCCTGCTGTTTTTATGTTTTAATATTTTATTTGTATGCTGCCCAGAATACTTCTGTGAAGGAGAGTTTAAATGCCTTTTAAAATTTGATAATAGTCTATTAGGGAAAATAGCTCTGTATAAGAGCATGCATCTTCCTATTTTATTTAATTGGAAAAAAATGAATGGGAGCTCACGAGTAAGGATTGAATATAAAAGTTGGAAAGTTGGACCAGAAGGAGAGAGAAACAAGTCACAAAGAAGGGGAAAATAGAAAGCTGTACTTGGATGACTAATGAGGCTTCAAATAGAAAGAGGGAAGAGGTTTAAAGAACAAATGACAACATATTAAACAATATATGGACATATTGGAAGCAAGAATTTATTTATTTATTACATTTTTATACCGCCCAATTACCGAAGGAATGGTTTGAAAGATATGGGAGAATGGTGAAAAATAATTTTAGTCAAATTTTCCTTTTATGCCTTTAATTTATTTGGCTTCCTATTTCTTATTCCTTATCTATATTTTGCATAACCCTGACAGAGTTGATATGAATGTAGGTTACAATTATTTGTTTTAGTTCTCTTATAGGATACCACTGTAGTTAAGTGACATAAGGCACATAATTTTCAAGTATCTAAGATTCTAGTCTTACTGGCTTAATGAGGAAAGAGTAGCATATAAACTGGAAGATCATCCTCTGGTCTGTTTACTGAAATATCCAACCTTGGATCTTTCTACTTGTTGTTATCTGACATGAATGATGCATAGAGATGTAACACATAATTTTAAGCACATTTAAATATAGGTTTTTAGTAGCTTTCCAACCACCTTGCTGTATTTTCTTTTCATAGAATATCAAGTATTTTCTCTTTCTTTACAGACATCTGTGGAGAACTCAACTGCTGAACACATCATTTCATTTAACTTGTTTAATACTACATATAAACTGAATTCACACAGGTTAGTTATCAGAAAGCTTTTTCATATAGTGCAGTAAAAAAAATAAAGATTGTTAAATGTTCATAGTAATTGATTATTTATAAAAATATCTAATACATGATTGCATGCAAACATTTAGGCACCTCTGGTCAAACAGTATATTTCTTTTTGATAGTCCTAAACTTGGTTAAGGGAGAAATAGAGGTGCTCTCAATTACGCAGAATCTAAGATATGGTTGTTTCAAGATTAAGATGATAAATTTAATCAGAAACATTGTGCTGCCTGATTTTTGTCTAAATTATTACAAGAATGGAGTTGGCACAGACTAATATATGCAGGGATCTACCTCAAACACATTCTAGAGTAACAACAGGCCAATAAATTATTTGACTCCCATATATAGAAAATCAGAGGATATTTTATAACGCACACTTCTGACACTGTTTCCTTGAAGAGTCTGAGCAATTTAGATTGGCTGGGCAACTATACAGATCAGATTTTTTAGACTGTTACCTATAAGCCAGGAGTCCCAGGAACTAGAAAATCAAAATATAAATCTGGAGAAAGGTACTGATCAGATTGATGTTAAATATTTGTAATATCCTTCCTATACTTTTAAAAAGAACCTTTTCCTTCCAAGTACAATCTTTTGGGGAATAACAACAGATTATGGGCATTTAAATTTATCACGTGATCATACAGTGGCTAATGATAAAAGTATTGGCCATTTTATAATAAAACACTACTTAAACATTGACCTTAGGATCCCATCAAATGTAATTCTTTTTAATTATTATAAAGATTACAATATATTTACTTTGACTGTTGATGAATACTTTTAATCTTGCTTTTGATGAACCATAAAGTAACTTGACTATTAAGTGGTGAGGTTCATTTTAAAAAGGCCCAGAATGCATTTCACCCCTTTGGCCTATCTATTTAAAATGTATGTTATGAAAGCAAATTAAGTGTGCAACTGAGTCTGTGAAATGAACTTTAAAAGAAAATAACCATGTTCAGCATAAAATTATCATTAAAAGTATTAGAATAACTGCAAGGTGCAAATTAGCTGTAGATCTGTCATATTCAAAATATCCTTTCTTTTACGTGTGGTATTTATAGTCTAATAGTCTGCAATAAAGTGACTTCAAGTTTTTTTTATTGTTTCATAATTTCAGCAAAAGCCAGTGCATTCTATATCTGTTGTTTATAGTCAGCCACTAGTAGATATGCTCTACTTTATAAGTACTATTAAACAAAAAAATAGTCTATTTATCAGAATTGCTTCTCACAATTTGTCTAGTTACTTGGGATTTGGATTAATGTCGGCAAGACTGGCAATTTTAGGAGGAGTTGAAGGACAAGCCTGTAAGTATTATATATGGTTTGAATGATGTACAGGAATCCCAAATTGCTTTTTTTTAATATTCACTTTTTCAAATAGATAGTAACGTATTAATAATACTATTCAATTAAAATCTATTAGCTTCTTTCTCTTTTCTTTCAAGGTGTTAGAAGCAATGCACAAGTAAAACATAATTTAAAGAAAATTAAAACAGATAAAACTCAGTTAAAATAACCATATGCCTAGTCAGAAAACAGACTATGGACATCAACATTGGTTAATCTTGAAAAGGCTAAGCGAAGTGAGATCTGGTTACTTATTGGGATATCAGGATATATATTTGATTGCCAAGACCAACCTGAAGCAGCAGTGCTGCTGTACAAAAGGAGCACTGCTTAACCTGGGCTTCCTTCACTTCCTAGAAGTGCAGGAAAACTAGCAGTGGTTCCTTACAAGATTTGGTGAGGTTGATTTTGATGCAGGGTGTACATACATACCCAGTGCCAAGCTTGAAGGGCTTTAAGGAACCAGCACAATATTGTATCTGTAAAGGTAATGGTAACCATTGTAGAACCCACAAAATTGGTGTCATATGTTCTCATTGCCAAAAAGCAGGAAATATGCAGGCTGTCACGTTCTAGATCAGAAGAAATTCCTGAATAGTCTTTAAGAGCAAGCCTGTGTAAAACACATTATAATAGCTAATCCAGATGGCAATGAAAACTTATAAGTAGGTCCTTCTGCATCAAGTAGAATTACCATAGCTGCAGTTGTTGCAGCTGGCCAAAGCTCTTTAGCATACCTTTTATCTGTTGTTATAACAGGAGCCATGAGCCTAAAGGGCCCCCAGTTTGCAAACCTGCTCTTTCATGGGTAGTTCCTACCCATCCAGTGGAAAGAACTTGATACATAAGCAATAGCACTTAGACTTATATACAGCTTCACAGTGCTTTACAGCCCTCTCTAAGCAACTTACAAAGTCAGCATATTGGCCCCAACAATCTGGGTCATTTTACTAACCTCGGAAGAATGGAAGGCTGAGTCAACCTTGAGCCTGGTGATATTTGAACTGCCAAACTGCAGACAGCCAATAGTCAGCAGAAGTAGCAGTACTGCACTCTAACCACTGTGACACCAAGCTCAGTTCTGAGTGATTTCATACACATATATGTAGTTCTTTTGACAGCAGCAGAGAGGAGGTTGCTATTGCCTTCTCCCACAGTGGATTTAATTTTCTAGTCTAGACTGTAGCACATTTCCTATTGCTGACCTTACCAACATCTTACTTGACTTCATGTGTTCTCTTCCAATCAGATCTTTATTCCCAAGCATGTCTCTACAACCTAGCCTAATATAGAGCCACTCACACATATGTATCTAAAGAGCAGAGCCCCTGACCACCAGTAAGATATTTCTAATTATCAGAAGTATCCCTCCTCTCCTACCCTGATATCAAAGTAAATGAAAGTTTGAAATATGGTAGGGCAGATCTTTGACCAAACTACATTGTCACTTCATGCATCCAAGTTTCACTAACACATCACAGCTCTGCTGCCTGATTCAGTACCAAGTCATGGATGAAGATGGTGTTATTGCAAACAGACCTGGTCTTAACTATCAGCATCCTGAGGCTTTAAATTTTATCTGGAAGTCTGTTGGTAATGTCAACAGTAGGAAATGTGTTGCAGTCTAGACTGGAAAATTAAATCCACTGTGGAAGAAGGCAATAGCAACCTCTCTGTGCTGTTGTCAAGAGAACTGCATGTATGTCTATGAAATCATTCAGAACTGAGCTTGATTCAAAGAGTTTACCTTTCATTCCATCTTTGGAGAATTAGGTACCTGAGTTTTGCTTATTACCCTGAATTTATGTCTGATTGATAGCTGTACTATATATTCAAGTATCAAATAGAAAACATTATCTTGGGAATAATGGAGGTGGGGAAATTGTGTCTATTCAAAATAATTGCTGTATCTCAAGCAGACTTGCTCTGTCTATATTTTTCCCTAACAGTGAAAGAAGGTGAAGAACTAACAAGTCCTTGCTTATCACTAAATTATCAAGGTGAATGGGAACATGCAAAGATACTGTACAAAGTTAAGGGGCAGAAAACAGGTACCTCATCACTTCTTTATCTTTGCAAAGGTACTTGACTTTTGCAAATGGGTCTTTTGAATAGAAATTATAACTACATTTGTACACATTCTTCTTGTAAATAGAGGAATGGATATACAATATTCTGACCCACATGCGCCAGTTTTACCAAATTTTTGCAATCACGCTCATGAGTAAGAATGCTTTTTGAAAATAATCACAGTAGAAGGCTGACTTATAAACCTATTTAGGATGACATGTCAGCTTTTTAATATTGTTGAATCCCCAAGTGATTTGTGATAGAATGCAGAGGTACAGAAGGGAGAGTTTTATTGTGCCGGTTGAAAAATGTTTGAAAGTAAGAACAGTTATAGAGATTTTCCTATCTTCTCCTTTCCAAATATGGTCCCAGCAATCAGGCATTTTTCCAAAATACATAATTTTTAGGATTGAGTGCAGGAATAAGTATAGTAGAAGCATTTTATTTCTTCTAGCAGCTCATAATTACAGTAAAATATTTCCTTCTAGGCAGCTCAGACAAAAGTATAATGCACTGAGGACAAGAATAAACCAGAGCCACAAAACTCAACAAATTTCAAAAAATGTAAAAATATAAAATGTGCCATAATATACTGAAAGTCTATATTAAAAATGGAAGTCTCCATTAATTCACAGAACCTCTCTTGGAATGGTGCTTCAGAGCCTAAGTGTTCCACCAGTGCTTAAACAATTACATACTATTTCTATATGCCATCCTTCTCATTATACAATGTTGTAATTTTCTATGTAATACCCTTCATCTTTGCTTATTTCTAACTTGATGCTAATTAATAACTATTTGCTAAAGATACTGAAAAATAATAAATCTCAATATATGAATTCCATTATAGTCTTTTTTCCTTTTTCTTTTAGGGAGGCCACTTTTTGAATCATGTCATAATGAAATATCAAAAGTGCTGAAGAAGAAAATTCATGAGACAGCCAGAATAAAGGACTTGGATTTCTATGCTTTTTCCTATTATTATGAGTTGGCAGTAGATGCTGGTTTAATAGGTAATTTAGCAATTAAGCAATAAAACAAGTGTGAATCTCATATTAGAAAATTGGATTTAGTTCACCAAATGCAATAACAATTAAAGAGTTCCATAGGGCATTGATTCTAATTAGCCAAAGCAAGGGAGCAAGAAGAATCTAACTTGTTTCTTCTCTCTGCCTTCAGAGATTCTTCTCATATATGCTAGACAAAGCTTAAATATCAGTAATTTTAACTAACCTCAAATCCTTATTTACTTGTAAAATATTGATGAGATTAAACTAATATTCTAAAGCAACAATAGGCAGCATGTCAAATTGATCAGGCAATAAAAGGTACTGCCTACCAGATTATTAGGAAATTTCCAAGTGTCCACCAGAATTCCTCCATATGTATCTGGGACAGTCTGTTGTAATGCATCTTCAGTAGAAAATAATATATATGTAATGAGTCCATTTGCTATGGATAGCAGTTTGTTTCATCTGAAATAGAAAATGATTTCACCATGGCAGAACACTAGATATAGTTTTTTCCATATCCAGATCATCCCACAAAGGATGGCCAATGAATACAATAAGCCAAGTAGTACTTGGGACAAACCCATGGAAGTCATGAATTCTTGAGCATTTCTGGACCCAAAAGACTGCACAGAGATTATGGTTACAGGTTGAAGCCTACAGTATTGAAAGGCAGAGTTTTGCCTATCATGACTTACAAGGAAGCTGTAAAGAGGAGGGGGAGAGTGGGAGAGAGAGAGAAAGCGAGAGAGAGAATGAATTTGAGTATCAGAGAAAAATTGGATCTCAGAAACTAGATTTTGAGGTTTGAAAAACGTTATGTATATTTGATATTCACAAAGCCAAAGATAAACTAAAGATCCATTTCTTTTATCATTGGTGTTATGAAATCCCCCACAATTGCCATATTATGAATATATAAAATGGTGCTAAGATCATCAGCCTACAGAACTACAAGCAGATAAATATATATTTCCAAGGTAATGATAGGCGGCTGTTGTGCATTCACATATATCATGGCATAGCCTACAAATGAACATTTGGTAAGGCCTTGAGTGCATCAATAGATGAAAGGAAGCCATTGAAAATAAAGTTGAAAACTCACAGAGGATTATTTTAGAGGAACTAATAAACTCAGAGGAAAGCCTAATGTTGCTCCAGCTTTACAATGCAAATAAGACTGGCATTGTTTGCTCACACTGCTGTCAGTTTATTCTGACACTCAGTCGCCAAGAATACTCAGGCTTTTCACATGACAAATCAATTCTTGAGGGAAAAATCTGCAGGGGTAGGATCTCCAGATTAGTTTGCCCAAATGCCAGGTTATCATAATTGAAAAGTCACCTATCCTAGATTATATGGAGCGAAGTTGCTCATGTGGTTAGGATGTTGGGTTGGCAATTTGCAAACATGTGTTCAAAGCCCAAGTACTGTTGTGTGATGGGATGAGCTCCCATCATTTGCTCTAGCTCCTGCCAACTTAGCATTTTGAAACTTTGCTAACACAAGTAAATAAACAGGTACCACTTTGGTGAGCTCATTAACAGGGATTTGAACTAACAACCGGGCGTTCTCCAGGCAATGGTGATGTCACTAGCTAATCCTTTCACCAAGAAAGTGCTTCTGTACCTTCAGCTTGGAGGTATAGTATAGTATCCTAAATTGTTGAAATTACATTATGTATCAATTGCTACTTATTTATTACAATGCACATAGGACATGTTTTACAGTTTTAGTTTTTCAAGACTTTTTAAAATCATTTCCTGTTAGAAGTCAGATGTTATCAAAAACAAGTGCTGAAAATATTGTCAGTGAATGAACGCTTTCTTAACTTTGGACAGTCTTCCTGTCCATCCATCTGGGAGGGTATTGTGCAAGAGTGATGATAAATAAGCATATCTTTCTCAGGGCAAGCTTAAGAATTCTACGAACATAATATATGTTGATCAGGAAAAAGTTTGATCAGCTACCTTATGATATTCTGAGTAGCAAGCCAGTTGAATATAGATAAGCGTTTCCTACATCTACCTCTCATCAGAGAGATAAATGTAGGGAATGCTTATCTTCAATACAGTACAAAACTGATTGGAATAACTAATATTCTAGATATAAATTAACTAATAAAATAAAATCTAATGGTCATCCAAGTCTTTAATACATTTGAAAACTTTCTAGAGCCAACAGTAATAATTTCAATTTTATTTTATTAGATTTGTACCCCGCCTCTCTTCACCCCGAAGGGGAACACCTTCCATCCTTTTCCTTTATATTCCACAAAGTACAAATCTTTTAACAGTTAAATTTTTGGAAAAAAATATTTAAAGGAGACATACTATATAAAACTTGCTAGCCTATAGGTTCTCAATCTTTAAAAACAGCAACAAAAATTAAATTCAGAATGATTAAGAGAGGAGCATTGGTCAAACTTAAAGTCCATATAGGCAACATTAGCAACTACAAGCATGATGGAATTCCATGATGCCTAGCTGATGACAAGCCAACCACAAAAATGCAGTTCCTGTCATCTGCTCGCAAAAAAACAAACAACTATACAGAGTACATGTGGGTAATCTTGGGATCTCGGATTTCAGCAGCCCAAATCCTGCATTCAGGTACAATTTCAGCTGCAATGTGTTCTGCTATTCTACAGGAATGTCCATTTGCCATAATGGCTTACTGGAAACTTCCCAAGATTATGCTTATTCTTTAATATGGTATTGGCATTGTTATTTTATTTATTAGTTTAGTGCAATAATTTGTAAAAACCTCTCAGAACCTATAAATCTTAAGTACAAAAAAATTCCAATTGGATGTCTGTTCATTTCTGTAATTCTCTGAATATAATTTTTCCCTGTTAAAGAATGTGGAAATGTGTTATTATTTTAATGAGCACTAAACCTAAAAATCTGGCACATAATACTGTCTACTTAACCATTTATTAATCATTTAGAGTGGCATCTGTTTTGCCAATACTGCACTCTTTTGTGTTCTAGAACTGCAGAACTGTTTTTCCCTCTTTCTTTAGATAAGAAAAAGGGAGGGATCCTACCAGTCAGGAAGTTTGAAAGTGCAGCAAAGAAAGGTAAGTACTGTTATGTGCATGCCTCAAGATCTAAGGAAGTTTTACAAAATACAATCCCACAAAGGCTCTTTAGTATCCAAAGGAAAGTGTTTATATGGAAATAGTTCTAGCAACGGTCTGCTTTTTACATTTATTTTTCTAATTACCCAGTGTGTAAAACAATGGAGATTCAACAAGGAAAGCATCCTTTCTTATGCATGGATCTTACCTACATCAGTTTGCTGCTGAAAGAACTGGGCTTTCAAAAGAATCACATTCTTAAGGTAATAATTTTTAATGTCAATATTTGGAGTAGAATTATAACATCAATATTGAAAATACTAAGAATAGAGAAAAGGGGATATCCAAAATTTTGTTTCACAAACATCTATCAAAAATAAATTAAGGCAGTTTGTTTAAAAAATAATAAAGTTTTAACTTTGGAAATATTATTTATTCTTTTAGAATTTTGGGATAACATTTTGAGTTAGAGAAAGATTTTGAAAAAGCAGTAGACATTGGGGAAGAGACAGACTAAAGTACCTTAAAGAGGCACAGGAAGAGAGAAACTGTACCCCAGACATTGGATCCCACTATGAAATTTCTGATTTTAAAGTGTACAAAATTTATTTTGATTGCTCTATTTCATAAACCTTCATCAGGCATTATCTGCACAATTTTAGATTTTAGCGTTTTATCAGCTGTGGTTAGAATGCAGTATTGAAAACTAACTCTGCCCACAGACAAGAGTTCGATCTTGATGGGCTCAAGCCTTCTGGCATTCTAAACTGTTCAGAGAGAGTTGTAAAGCACTATGGAACAGTATATAAGTCTAAGTGCTTTTGCTATTGCTATTTATAAGGTTCAAATACTACAGCAAAAATACATTCTTTCCTCTTTTTCCCCCTACCTTATAAAATCTGGGAGCTTATGGATTCCAAATGCTACTTAGTAAAACTAAGGCAACACATAAATTGGGTATATGTATATTGTGTGGAAGGCTATTATGCCCTGCAGTCTCTTGAAATATATAGATCACAATGTTTTAAACAGCCCACAGAAACATCTCTACTTCCAAGTCTTAATAACGTTTTCTTTTCATTACAGCTGGCCCAGAAGATTAACAACATTGAAACCAGCTGGGCTTTGGGAGCAATTCTTCACTACATGGATTCACTTCACTTGCTATAATATTAGGGATTTGCTGCCTGGGGAAAATGAGTCTAGGAATTTGGACCTGATTGGTTCCTTTGAAAAGCGGCTACAAGTAAAATATATATTTTTAAATGTTTTAAATCTTTCAATAAGGCAGGCTGGTGCTTCAGGTGGTAGCTTAAGGTGCCCAGTATTGTCCTGGGATCACAAATACTTTTAGTGTCACACAAAATCAGTAACATTTATTTTGAAAAGAATAAGCCATGACAGCTAAAAGCAGAAGCATATCAGAAATCAAACCAAATTATTATAACGTATCCTTTGATTTTTAATGAACATTTGCTGATGATCTCTGATTTATTTTATGTTCTTTATAAGAAAAGCACTTAATCTTTAGGCAAGCATTTTGCCATTTTTTGAGGCAAGCATATAAAAGCTAACATCAGAAGCCAGCAATTTTTAACTACCTTTGAATATTAGGCTCTAGGCATTCAGATTTTAAAATATGTGAAAATTTGGGGTATTTGTTTAAAAATGTTGTTTTGCTTTGTGAAACTCTTACTGATGCATATTTAGATTACCTTTTCAAACCCAGCTTTTAATCCTTCAGAGCCTTTGGGATACTGGTTTATTTTGGAAGAGATGAGGTGGGCAAGATGGCTGTTTCCACACAGAATTCAGTTGATAATTTCCCCTTGATTTTGACTGCCTTAATTTCTTTCTGGTGTGTATTCCATTCTGTACCAGTCTTTTCCACTTTCATATGGCACAATGTTTTTTCTTCCTGCTACCAAGCAAGATTAGATTAATGTTATCTTGCTATAACTCTCTATATACAATCCTTGTTTAGCAACCACAACTGATTCCAGTGAAATAGTGACTAAGTGATACAAACATTAAACAAACCACACGGCTAGGAGGCCCCACAGATATCACTGGTTGCTGCCATTTTGATAAAGTTATCTTATGTATTGTAGCAACAAAGCATTAATCTCATTCTGCTGTATATTATGGTCAAGTGAAGAAATTTGAGCAGAAGTACATGCATTAGTTGGAAAATGTTTTTACTATTATTTATTACTGTTGTATTTGTAAATGGTCGCTTCTGAAGCAGTTGTTAAATGAGGACTATCTGTATCCAAAACTGATGAAAGAATCTTTTCATATGGGTTATAGTAATAGCTGAATGAGTTTTTGACATAGGCTAACATCAGGCAGTATTGGACCATGCCATACATGTTTTTTTGGAATGTATTAATCAGTTATAAAATACTTGTAGACGTTTTTAGTTGTATAAATTTGCATGAAAGACAGAAAAGTCCCTACTGCAACATTTATGCCTATATCTGAGAGATAATCTGGAAAGTCAGGAAAAATGATTGAATGATCTAGTAATGATTATGTGCATTTGTTTAATTTTGGTTAAATATTATATCATGTTAAGATAATATAAATGTTCTAAATTTTGTATATATCAATTCAGTACAGAGTTTGTATATTTAAGATTCCTTTAGCTATTAAGTAAACTTCAAATATATATATATTTTTAAGTATTATTTCACAGTCTACTTTTAAACAAGTAAATTTATTATTCATTAAACAAAGATTGGGGAACTATATGAAGGTTATGAGTTGAATTTCAACAGTATTAAGACTGTTTCCACCCAAGGACTCAAAAGCATTTCTAGATCCTAAAATGTGCTGAGTTTGAAGGCTGAGATTAGTTTATCATTGGATAGGTTGCAATGTACTTGAAACTGCAGTAAAACAAATGTTTTATTTGAAACAATGCAACTCTATGATGATCCTTTTTATCATCTGCAGAAACTTTTGCATCATCCTACCTTTTGGTTCCAAGACACAGCAATCACAGCAGAATTCCTAAAGCAAAAGCTGACTGGATGGTTTTGAAGTTTATAATAACCATTTATTTATTTAGCACTATTACCCCACTTACAATAAAGAAATTAATAAATATCCTTGGTAAAAAGCTATAGCAGTACCCGCAAATACATTTTGATCGAAAGATTCAGCTGAATGTACTAATAAGTTCCCTCCTAAATGTCGATAGGGAGAGGCTATATTTATACAGGCAGCACATTAATTCAAAGGCTGGAAAAGCAACAGAAAAGGGACATTACATGTCTCTACCTCTTTAGGTAGGACTGGCAGATACTGTCTGGGATGGATGATCTGTAAAGTTACTAAGGACCCAAGCCATAAAGCACTCCAAAGTGCTTTTGTGATACTAGGAAGAAGAAACAATGACAATATGGGAATCTATCTTTTCTTAGAAACTGCCAGTCTTGTAAACACATTAGACACTGCGGGGATTGTTAAAACTGCAGCATGAAAGAAAGGAGCAACTCACCTCTGCTGCTAGAGTCATAGTGACAATAAATAACTATGGAGAAAAACATCAATTGATACCAACCAAGGCCTTTCTCTTACTAATAGCAGGGAGAATGAATTGAAATAGCAGGAAAGAAAGGAAGGATTCCTGCCCTCCTACTGTGGTCCTGATTTTTAAAGATGCATTTGATTATTTTGTTGTCTAAAACTGAAATGGTTCACAGTAACACTTGCAATAGAGCAAACGTGGTAGACACAGCATAGTAACCCATTGTGGAAGTGAAAAGTTACAGATTATCCAAATATACTTATATTTTATTCATACATAATTTAACAGAGCACTTAAATTGTGGCATTAAGGCAGTTGATCTACTGGCCAGTCTAGTTGATAGAATGTGTTTTTATAAGCACACTGGCTGATTACCCGGCCTTGCTCGTTTTTTTTTTTAAAGAAGTATATTTGTGCCACAG
>JANHGC010003856.1:8702-19859 GCA_027560395.1 Boaedon fuliginosus | reverse complement strand
TTATTATTATTATTATTATTATTATTATTATTATTATTATTATTATTATTATTATTATTATTATTATTATTATCATCCCTGGCACAATAATTCTGGGTCAATTTTTCAGAATATGTTTTTTTCCCCTTTCACTGAAAACCTCAACCAGCAAGTGGTGGAGGAGGGAGTAAATAAAAGTTTTTATTTACTTACTTCTCATCATTGGCAAACTTTATTCCACTTGATGTGATGGGGTCAAGGAAAAACCAGTCAAATCCAGGGAAATATCTATATATCTGGGGAAAGTTTGCAAGATGTCACAGGAAAATCTTCTATTTATGGTGCAGACATACAGGAGTATAAGAAGTGTAATTTAAGAATTCATAAATACAACATTGTTCTGGTCACAATTTTTTCATGCCTTGTTTATATCCCAATTTCATCATCGGTAATCATTACACATTGGCCCTAAATTGGGACAAGAATTTCTGTTGCTAAATGAAAAAGCTGTTAGATAAAACATCATATGCCTGTACCCCTTACGCTATGGTAGTCCTGATAATCTGCAGTCATTACCTGAGGCCTCATCCTTCTCCTGTCTCACTGCATCCGCCCTGGTCTAGCCCAGCAAGCTTCCCCTGCCCTGCTCACCTCAGCTTCTAATTCCTGCCACCTCAGCCTTTCTGTGTGCCCAGGACTCCACCACCACAACCATGCCCCTAGCTGACCTCTGCCATCTTCTTTCTCCTGCTGCTGACAAGGTGTGCCCAGCCATGAGGTGTCACAGTAGCCTTGCAAGGAAGAAAATGGTGAAGGTCAGTTGGGGATAGCAGGAGGCTGCAGGGATAGCAGAGTGCAGGACAGAGGAGTGCAAGGAGGAATGTAAAGTGGTGAGGGTAGCAGGGACAATGGAGTACAAGGCAGCCAATAAGGCGGATCGGAGAAATAGGGAGGTGGGGGGAGAGTTGAAGCACATGCTGCAATCATAAATGTGGTGGCTTGCCAAGTGCCCAGATTTTGATCATATGAACACAAGGGTGTTGCAATGATTGCAACTTGGATGACTGGTCATAAGTACCATTCATTCAGTGCTCTTATAAATATGAACAGTCACTGAACGAATGATTATTAAGTAAGGATTACCTGTACTGCAGTACACTCTATATAGGCTCACTTTGAAAAGTTCCTGGAGGCTAGATGAGTAAAGTATGGCTATTAGTTTGCTAACTAATGCTATTGGTAACTAATGCATAACAATGAGTTCACTTGATAGCTATGTTCAACTGATAATTTAATTTAAGGTGGTGTAATATATATTAGCTAAAAGAGTTAGGGCCTGATAATGTGATGCGGCCATCTCTCCCATTATAAACCTGTACAGATATTTTAAGATCTACAGTACAGTCCCTTCTGAAGATACCCACACTTGCTGAGACCTACAGTATCTATTAGGCTGAAATGATTCTTTACATTTGGACCCTATTCTTCCACCTTTAGAAAAACGGTTAAGGTATATTCCTTTAGCAACGGCTTGGCAAATAAACTGAATTATAGTAATACCAAAATGAAAAGCATAATAATGTATCTAATTGTAGGGAACTTAGTGCTTTTTAAGCTTAGTTGTTTTCTTGCAGGTATTTCATTACCCAACTGGGTAACATTGTCATGCAAATAAGTATCTTACTGATTTAAGTATATAGCTGTCCTTTCAAATAATTCAGGATAGTATATAACTTTTTAAAAAGTACAAAAATGTCATATGATATGAAATATAAGTATTTTAATGAAAATATTTTCAAAAGCCTATATCAAAACTTTGATTTTATGTTATTTCATTAGACAGGCCCATATTTCTTGAGAATACTTAGCCTTATGGGAAGGGCAGGAATTCTTATTCTATTTTTTTGTGCCTGTGTAACAAGTGGTAGCTTGGCAGAGTCAAGCCTATTTACTACTTGGATATAAGTTTCCAAGAAATATCAGGGCTATAGGCTAGATTAGGACATTTAAAACAAACACTCACACACACACACACTTTCTGAAAGATGGTAATGGCGAACCACTGCCATAGTACTACGGAAAAACTAAATGGGCATATCCATGAAATTACCAGGAGTTAAACTGGATTTGAAGATGATTTTACTCTCTTGTATCAGTAAAGGAAATATTTCTTGGGATCATATTGGATCCTTCATTACAACAGGAGGAGGAAAAAGGGAGGAAAGATTACAACTTTCTTCTAAGGTTAAGATTAAATACATTATCTTTACTGGGGATTCATTCTGTTTATAATATGCCTTTTGATAAAAGAAAAGCTACACTTTTTGAAAATTGACCAGTGTGATAAGAGGCAGATTTCTCTTCCATGCTTTAGTTCTACTCTGATCACTTTTATACTTTCACAGTACTCCTTTTTCACACTTTCATTAGCATAGAGCAGTAATTCATTATAAATGGAAAAAGAACTTTAAAGTAGAAACATGTACTTCCTTCAACTAGTCCAGAGATGGAACTCTTAATGATTACATCAGACAAGGTTTTTAAATAGCACCAGTTGTTCCAAGGATGTTAGCATTGATCTTGGCAGCATCTCTATTTTCAGCAGAGTCCTTCTTACAAGGTGCTACAGTAGAAGATGCATTTTAGTTTCTGGTGAATTACGAGGTTAGGAATTCATTAGGACTAACATTAGGAGGTTAACTATTGTTTCAATGTGTATTCAAAATATATTCAAAGTATATAGTAACACTCACTTATAGGTTCCAGTATGCACATACATAATGTATCTGCAATGCATATTTCTTCTGGCTATGAATTTGGAAAACGTAGAAATATCGAAGTGTGTCTCCAGAATGTTAATGCTTATCATATATTCTTACGCTCCTATCCAAATGGGTTCATTCCAAAGAAGGCCAATTATCTGGAACTATATTATCAGAAATCTCAAGAGATTTTTTTATTTTTGCTAAATATACCCACTTCATACATGGAACTATTTCAATCTTTCTGGGCTGGGAAAGCAAAAGGCAGAGGAAACAATACTTTGCATGTATGGGGAAAAAAATGAAACAAAAAATCTTGATATTCCTTATTGGATATGTTGAGAATTCTCAAGTAAACCTAAATATCACAATATAATCGGAATTTTAGCATGTAAATTTATACGTAAATTTATACACCCGAGTTCCCTTCGGGTGAAGAGAGGCGGGGTATAAATATGAATAATAAATAAATAAATAAATAATACTTACCACTGAAAATGGGTGACTTTTTGCTTCTTCACGTATGTTTGTAAAAGGTGATTCTAATATCAGGGCATCTGGGGGAGTTTCTGAAAAATAAAGAGCATTGTCCATTTCAGCCAAACTGTTGATGCATTCCTACAAAAATATGTTTTGCATCCACCTGGAAGGGCTTCTGAGTAGTGCAGAAAAATGCAAATCCAGACATGAAACTATACATAGAGACATGACTGGAAGAATACTTTCCAGTGTTCAATAATTTGCCATTATTTTCAATTTCTGAATTGATGAAGCAGTATGTATTATTACATTATTTTTTAAGCCACTTGGACAAACTACCATGGCAGTTATCTGAAATGAACAAGCTCTGACTTTAAAAGAGTTCAGGAGAGTGTGATATCGTGAACTTTGATAGCATTAAAAACCTCTAAAATAAAATGTCACAGCCTGAACTGGACTTATCTTTTGAATATACAAATGCAGTTATGTTAACTTCGCTACTAGAATTGAAAAGTGTTAGGCAAATCCATCCATCACAGAAAAGTAAAGAGTAAAGAGGCTTTTTGCAGCTGCTAAAAACTGGAAGCAAGTAGATCCTCCAGAGAACTTTGAACATTACATATGAGAGAACAAAACTATGAAATGTATAACAACAACATAACTATTCTCGTTAATCAAATGTAAATAAAGCTGCCTTTTTATTATAATGTCAGAGTGAGAGAATGACTCCATCATGGTGTGCAGTGTTTTGCAGGCCAGGTTTCACACTTGACTGTTGATAGGTGTGGTAGGACCATTGGAAGAGAAGGCCAGAAAAATGAATGTTTTACTGCTAAATACTGACCTATTTAAACACTTCTCAAAGTCAAGAGAAAATATGGAGGATATCAAATGCTCTTTGATAACATCATGTAGAAAAAGCCATCTTACCTCTTTCACAAAGACGTCTTACTAGATTGGTTGCAACTCTAGAAGCAAAACAGAGTTAAGTGTTGATTACAGAGAGCAATCACCTAGTTCTCTTCTTAAACCTTCTTTTACAACTCTACCCCATTTATCTTATCTCCTACTTTGAAAAACATGTTATAAAACATTAAGATTTGATGCATCACTTGACCATAAGAAATCAACAATGCGTAAAATTCCACAAGCATACACTGAAATAGTTCCTCCTCTGGGAGGATGAAATTGTGGCTTTTAATAGAAGCCCATGACATAAATAACAGCTCTATATCTCTAATCAAAATTAAAGAAAGTATAAAGAGTATTCATAGATTGTTAATAAAACACTATTCATCAAATCAGTTTCATACACTGCTCCAGTAGAAATTAAAGTAGTAAACAGTAAACTATTGGGGAGGAGAGAAAAAGAACCCCCCCGCCCCAGCCCAGGGAGGGGGAACCCAACATATTTATCATTAAATGACACAAGAAGAAACCACTACACATGGGATGTTTAACCTAAAATCTAAAAGAATCTAAATATTTAAAAAGCTATAAAAAGAGTATTTACTGGTTACATTTCTTATTTCTATTTTTTAATGAGTATAGTTCCATCCGAAGTGACTGTATCTCCATTTTTTTAAATGAAAAAAAAAGCATTTACATATTTTTCCATTTAAACTCTGAAAATTCTATTTCCTCCAGCTCTTTGGCCTCCTTTGACTAGTAACAATAACAATGAAGTTTTGAATTTACCAGCGTCTTTGGCACATCTGCACTGAGAATGGAGTTCAAGCATGTGTAATAGAAAAGAAACTACAGAGACAATAGCTATATTGCCCCCAACAATATGGTTCCTAATTTTACTAACTTTGGAAAGATGGAAGACTGAATAAGCAAAAGGTTACTGATATCAGCAAAGATATAGCTTTCATTAATGTCTTTGTAGCAAAGACATTAATGGTAAGATCAATCTATGGAAGTACAAAATATTCCAAAAGTATTCAGATGACTCTGCAATCATCCACTTTCCTGTGGCAGGAACATTTTGTGTGGAGTCTTGGGGATACTTCTGCCAGCAGAATGATGCCACTAACATTATTCTAAAATTTTGCTTAGATCATCTGGAAAATAAATGTTTACCCAGTGCCCAAGGAGTGTCCCCATATATAAACTGGATTGTCTCCACTTCTTGCTTTTATCCAGTCAAATACATGAAGAGCATCATAGGTCATCCCACTTTCTGAGGGAGTGCCTATAGAATCTCCCCATCCTGAAAGAGAAAAAATAAATATTCCAAGAATCATACTTTAAGCTGCTAATCAAGATGTAAGGTTTGGCTTCATGTTTCAATTCAGACCAAAGAGCACAATGAGTCAAGACATTGGAAATGAATAGGTAAATTTTCAATTACCTTTCATTTACTTGGAACAGGCTAAAATACACAATAAAATAAAATGGAGTTGACATAGTGTAGGAACTATAGTTGTACCAAGCCTATTCAACTAGATTCCAGTATGCCTTGAACTTTTCAAGGAGACCTTTCCCACTGATAAGACTGTTTTTGCTACCGGTAATAGAACTGGGTGAAACAATTTCTTTTACATCATCTCAAAGCTACAGCAAAAACTTTTTGAGAGATTTCCCTAATATCTCCAAACAAATTTTAAGGATTCTTGGGGAGGGGGAGTGCCAATACAGAATAAATTTTCTGCATTTAAAAAACTACCATATGAAAACAAACTCAGTTACCTGCCAGCTATTCTGGTTCTAGTTCCATTGGACCTAAAGCATCTTGGAATTCCTAGGATCCCAATTCCCTACAGTTCTCCCTCCCACCCACACCCACCCAATACACACACTCCCAGCTAAGAATGCTGAATAGGAATTGTAAGAATTGCCATCTCAACACATCTAAAAAGCGTCAGATGAAGGGGGAGTCACACTAAAAATATGACTTTCAATTGCAGCAAAATTTCTGGGAATATCTGCTTTTCAATCATTTGAATATGAGAAATGGAACTGACTTACAAGGTGAATTAAAATAAAAAAAAACTTTATCTTGTGAAAACTGCAAAGCTAACTGAAAGTTCATAATATTTTTTTTTCTTAATTAAGTACTGCTCAAGAAAATTACACTTGAGGGACTGCTGTGTCCCTCTATGGCCTGATTCTTCTTGGCAGAAAAAAAATATTCAACATTATGTTGAAGTAGCAAATGCCCTACTTTAGGAACCAGATGTTTCCTATGCTACTTTTTCACATTCAAGCCTACAGATTTTTAGGAAATCTAAGATTATCTTCTGTTCTAAGCAATAATAAGGTTCACTTGTTAGCAGATTTTGTATATGAGGCTTTTATCTATACAAAACAGCAGGATTTTTATTGTTGTTATTAGCTGATTTAATTTCAGAAAGCCAAGACATACTGCATGAAGAACTTTCATGCATCTGGAAATTGTGGAAATGTATATATTTACAACTGTTTGTTATACTGTTCAGTTCACAATAGTTCCTTATCTCAGCAATTACACAACTGAACTCTACATTCAAGTAAAGTTGTCATTAGACATTAATGGAAAGATAAATCTACAGAAGTATAAAATATTCCAAACGTATTCAATCAAAAGGTGTTAGAGAAAGTAACATTATTTAAGGGTTGGCACAGGATCCACTGCTCATTAAGCAGTTAGAATAACTGTTTGAAAACAAAGTATGTGCAAGCAAAAATATAATTTTTAAGTGTTTTCAAGCATGAAATTTTGCAGAATTCCATAGAACAATATGTGGAGTGTGGAACTGCTGCTATGCTACTAAATGGACTATTTCAACCATTCTGGAGTGTTTTAAGCTGGGATCAGAATTTTTTTGAGTTCAAAAAGTTGTTTAGGGCCCAGAATTTTCTGTTTCAGATTCAAAAAGCAGCTTCAGCATAGGTTATTTTGTGAAGTTTTTCATTTGAGATCTAATATTTTGCATACTCCTGACTAAACTAGACAATTCATTTGTAAACATTCTGTAATACATTTATAATTTATTTACAATTTAGTTTATAAAAATGGGGGATTACTGAGTATTAACAGACACGCATCATAATTTGGAGGATTAATAAAACACACAAACTCCTGCAAATTATGTGGGTAATGAAATTCAAGAAATAGCCAATAGGTTGGTTAAAACAAAACAGCCACCCATATTTGGGAACAAAATGACATTTCAGAACAAAATTGTAGTCTAAGAATCTTACCTCTATAATCAAATGTGACTACATGGTAACCAAGAAAACTTAAAACCTGTAAGGGAAGATAAGCAACTCCAAATAAGTTTAAGAACATTTTAAAATGATAATTACTACATGTTAACAAGTCCTTCATTCTGACATGGCAATATACTGTACAAGGTTCTCATTTTTAATGGAGAGTAGGAACTATTCAAGATGCAATCCTTCATTGCATTGTGGAATGGAACAGAACATAAAAGGTTTACAATATGATTTAACACTGTTCAGTAATGCACAGTTTTTGAGTACCTTCTACTTGTATTACTTACTCTTATTTATTTCACCTGATCAGGGAAATGGATGGCATACGAATGAAATAAATAAATGTTTCCCCACATATAAAATATGGTAAACAAATACAGGTATATTTTACTGTTAATAATATTAAATACTGAATAACGTTATTCAGAACATATGAGTAAACAACACTACAATTCCTACCTTGTAAAGTTCCACACGATGATCCCCTCCTCTGTTAAGAAATGTTGGGAAAGTAAAGTTAAAATCAATATAAAACATTGCGTTACATAATTTTCTAGTGCAGCGTAAAAATGAGCTGGCTTTTAATGAAAACCTATTTGTTAGTATTAGCTTAAGAGCCAGTGATTTCAATAAACTCTTACTTAAGAGTGTAGTCTTGGCCGCTTGATAGGGGAGAAGCACTGTTAACTGGAATTTACATGATAATTTTATTCCTGTGTATTCAGAAGTCAGCCATTTCCTCGGAAATCAAATTTTGAGCTGGAGATATTGAGCTAAATTGTGTCTATAATTACAGCGCTTCACTCATATAGCCAGCCAAGAGTCTTTCTATTCTGGCATTTGAAATGACCTAAAGGTGCCCAGACATCAGACCCAAAATACTGAAAATCAGTAAGATGATCTCAGATAAAACATGTACAGAAACCAAAGCATATTTCTGAGCTAGAAGAGCTCTGAAGGAAGTGGGCTTTTTTTTTTAAAAGCAAGAATAGAAAGCCTTTTAGCTGGCTATAAGAAAACTTAAAAGCTATTACTTATGCCAAATGAGATGTTACTAAGAAGGGTGAAGAGTGAATATATTTTCTGCATTTATCATACTGAATGTTTCCTTATTTGGGATCTGTAAACAACTGTACAATAAATATGCATTCATATTTGTGGAACAATACACAGTAATATTGAAATACAAAATATTCATCATGTTAGCCATAAAAATCAGCAAATCTATTAGGCTGCTGTCCCTTGCCCTAACAGAACCCAAGCCGGAAAGGTTGATTAAAATCTATTTATATACGTAAGTAAGGGAAGGTGCCTCACTCGAGAGGCGGGGAGCAGTTTACAAAGGCAGAAAATCACTTTATATACAGTTCAAACATATTGAGTTTGGAATGAGTTTTTTCATTTGACACATTTCTGATGCAACATGCATGCTCAGAACTAATATGTAGCATGTAACATTCCATAGCATCCCATAATATTCTTAGTATGATCTTGTTAATGCTCACCTTCACATTCAGGAAATGTGTTTCTCACATTTTGAATTTGCAGGTAACTTAAATTTCAAGTCAGTGTCTTTCATAGGTTTAAACCAGTTCTCTTATCAGGTTGTACATAGCTTTCTTTGTTCCTCCAAGAATTAGAAACATTAATCAAAGGAACTCCTACCGGTAGTTACTGAAAACATTTATTTATTTTTATTTATTTATTTCGATTTATACCCCGCCTCTCTTCCCCGGTCAGAAGGAACTCGAGGCGGCTATTAATCAAAGAGGCCCTCTCTGCCGCTGACATCAACCTCATTGTCTACTCTTGGGATCTAAATTGTGGTACACTACCATGGAATCAGATCTGATGAAAAGACAGTAAGTATTTAAAAATTAACTAAGTAAACAAAACATACTGGCTTCAGCATGAACATTTCAAACCTCCTGTGTACATTTCAAACCACCTGTGTAACCTACTGTGTGCTCTGTTTAATGAAAAATGAGCCTTGAATAGATTTATTTATTTTTATTTTTCTGTTTTACTTACCTAGTCCCTGCATTTCCATGCAAATAAAGGATTACAGGATTATTGGAACCCAAAATATCCTCGTACCACAGTTGATCCTTCCCTTGAGCATCTTTCCATAAAACTGTGGGAACTGTGTGCCTAAAAGAAATGTTAACAAGAATTTCATTGTTTCCTTGCATATTTTCATTCTCTCTTAGTAACTTCCCTGCTTCAGAAGCCTACATATGTACAATAAGTTATATACAATATTTAGAATTAATATACAAACCATTAACAACTAATTGTGCGCTGAATCTTAAGCAATTCCTTCCAGAATTTCTAGTTTTAATTTAGCTGTTCTGAACTAAGGACCATAGGATATTTCAATTGAGCTACAAGTAAAAAATAAGTAAAGAGGCGGCACAGAAATTGTATAGTAATACAAATACTGTCTTGTTGATACTAGGTTCCCAGCGTCCCAGTTAAAAATTAAGAAGTTTGGTCTGCAAATTGGTGAAACATGTTTACCAGATAACACAACAATACTGCTGGCTTATGTAAGGTATCAGGTCAATGACAAATTCAGAGAAGAAATGCTTTTCACTTGAAAGTTTAAAACTAAAGGGAAAAGATTTTTTGAAGAACAGTTATTTCAAATAAGAATGATATCTCTCTTGACAATATTATAGCTTCCATGACAGGTACACAGAAAATGTATTGCATTTTTTAAAAAAATGCTGTGCTAGAAGTATTTTCTTTTCACTGCATAATTCACCATCAACATTTGATTTCAAAAAGTTTGGAAAAAATGGATAGTCTGGCCTGGACAGTGGATCCATTTGCAATGGTTACTGCTGACATTGACATTACATTGCAAGAAGTGCTCATCAAACTACAGAACAATATAGAAGCTGAAAATGAAAGGCAGTTAACTGCCTAAAATTAAATGCATGTCAAGATTGTCTGTTTCAACAGCCTTGCAATGGCAGTGATTTAAATGCTTATCCATGAACTACCACATATATTTTAATTTTACACTAAATAACTTAATTAGCTGTGACCAAAGCTGCCATCTATGCATATTGCCAATATATGAACAATATTTGAAAGTAAATAGAATGTATACACAGTACATTAGAAGCCTATTTAGTTTACACTAGCATAACTAATTCAGCTTTCTTTTGGAAAAAGGGTGCAAGCAATCTAACAAAGAAGGATAAGAACAATTCTCAGCAGACTTCTGCTTCCTTCTCTGCCATACTTGGGAAAAGAGATGATTGATATTCTGTATTTTCTACCCTATTTAATAATATTGATTAAGTACGGCTTTAAAATCAAAATTATGGTTCAGAATAAGTTAAGTGTGTAGCCAATAGCACAGATACCTGAAGATGAATGCCAAAGATTTAGCAAGCGAGCAGCAATACAAATTTGAAAATAACCTTTGAAATTAAAGAATTTGGAGACACTCTTTTATTATATTTTATTTCCAACCTGTTTTCAAATCTTACGATTATTGCATGCAAATCTATTTATATTCCAAACACCTAAAAGACCAATAAAGAAAAAAGTACACATATCAAGAACCAACCATCTAACTTGCTTTACATACAATTGATAAATTCAGAATCAGCATGGATGGTAACTCCCTCTTATTATTATTTTTTTATTTGTTTTACATGTTAAAAACATCTTCAAACATTGAACATCATGTTACATGAGATCTTACATCAACATTTCT
>JANHGC010003854.1:380315-391116 GCA_027560395.1 Boaedon fuliginosus | reverse complement strand
ATACATTTTAGAGCCCCCTTTTTGGGGTGGGTGGGGGTGTCTTGTGGGACAGACGTGCTTTGTGAAATTAAAAGGTTAGCTATGAATAATCACAATCAAATCTTTCCTTTTGTCCATATTTAATTCAAATGAGATTGCTCCATATTGACTTCTAATGCTAAAAGGCCACCCATCAAGGAATCCCTGCAGCCAATGAACCAAGCAACCGAATGCTTTCTTAAATGATGCTAATCAGTCTAGAGAGACTTGCCCTCTCTCCCCATCACTATTCCGTAATTCAGATGTGCTGATAACCTGAAATTGAATGTGTCAGTATGCAGACATGTGAAGAAAAAAGAAAAACCAGAAGGCAAAAAAAAAAAAAAAGACAGCTATAGAACAATGTCTATTTGTGATCATTATTTTTTGTTCAGTGGAGAATTTGGAGAGGAGGGGGGGACAGAGCGTCGCAAGTTCCTCTCAAAAATATTTATTGCAAGCTTTAAGAAGTGTTAAATGAATAAATAGGCTAGACACTTCATTTCCATAAACTGTCTGGCAAATAATAATGAAGATTTCTTTTTTTTAAAAAAAAAAAAACCCCACCGAGAAATACATTTTTTTAAATGCAACATCTTTCGATGGGTAAAACTCACTCGGCTCCGTTATTAGCATTTCGAGCTAAAGATTTGAAAACAATATTTTCAGCGTTGCAGTGAGGAGTGAAAAAGGTTGTCGCTGTGTTTGCAGTTACCAGGAGGAAACCTGGCCTTTCACAATACAAAATCATTTACAAGTCTAAAATAATTAAAAAGAGGCTTGGTTTAAGCTTTAGAGTGGTACTGTGGACACTTAAAAAAAACACAACTCACATTATCTGTTGAGTTTTTCAAACACTGGGGTGTGTTTCTGGCTGTTTATTCATGTATTACTAGGAGAGGGCAGTTGTGTTTAATACATATTTTGTTTGTGCAAATACTACTGTTTCTATAAGAAATTTCAAGGGGTGTGTAATGTATAACTCTCCTAATCATGTTTGCCTTACAAGTCAAAACTATTTTTTGAAGAATAGATCAGGGTTTCTCTGCCCCCACAGTGTTTTATCCATAAAGTTATCTACTTTAAAATTATACTGCGAAGTATGAACCAAATGTTTAAGTCCCCAGCCCACAAACCACCCCCCACCAAATAAAAATCTACAAAGCACCATGGTAACAGCCACAGTGATAGAGGATTCAGCGTGTGGGACACAGAAAGAAGGGTTAAAATCTCAGCTCTGTCATTGCTCCTGTGAGGGTGGCTTCACAAGTTATATTTTTAGTGAGTACATATTGCCGACTCATGCGGCAGACCCATTTGGAATATAGTTGCCACTAAGGGAAAGCTTTTCTGAAAAATGGCATATGCTATGCATATAACCTATACCTGGGTCCATTTCTCCATACACGGGGTAGAGAATTTTAATCCCCTGCATTTGTACTGAATACACGGTTAAAAAGAGATATTTCATAGTCATTTCATAAGTCCTCAAATTATAATCATTCGTTTAGTGATCGTTTGAAATTACAATGGCACTGGAAAAGGGGACTTACAACCGGTAGTTGTACTGATAACCATCCCAGCATCACCAAGTTCATAGGAGCAAAATTTGGGGATTTACGATAGGGGCAGTGTCCCGGGGTGGTGGTGGTCCCGTGATCACCATTTGCAATCTTCATAGCTGGCTTTGGACAAGCAAAGTCAGAACTGGGGATACTGGAATCCCTGAACAGCTATGATTTGGTTACAGCTGCAATGAGATTCCCATAGCAAAAAGAGTTGTAAAATTGGGTGCAGCCCCCTTAACAGCCACGCTGCTTAACAGTGGGAATTTTGATGCCAGTTGTGATTGTATGTTGAGAACTACCCGTACATGTTTGTCATAAGCATTCCATACAGATTTGTAGTGAATGTGTAGTGTGTGTTACAGATGGCACACGGGGGCATTGCTGAATTGAATTGAAATGAATACTTTATTTGGCCAAGTGTGATTAAAGCCACAAGGAATTTATCTCTGGTGCAGAAGGTCTCAGTGTACATTCAAAGCAACGGAATAATAATAATCATCATTGTCAACATAATACCAATAAAAGAGGAGATTAAAAAAAGAAAATAGAAGAATTAATAATAAGACTATAGCCATACTCCATGGGTAAATACACATAGACATTAGAACATAGACATCACACATAGGCAATGTACAGTCTTGTACCCTGTGCCTTCTTTGTGGTTAAATATGGCAACTTATAGCAATAGCAATAGCATTTAGACTTATACACTGCTTCATAGTGCTTTATACTCATCTCTAAGTGGTTTACACAGTCATCATATTGCCCCTAACAATCTGGGTCCCCATTTTAACAACCTCGGAAGGTTGCAAGGCTGAGTCAACCTTGCACCGGTCAGGATTGAACTCTTGGCAGTGAACAGTGAGTTTGCCTGCAATACTGCATTTTAACCACTGTGCCACCATGGCTCTTCTAGTCATATGAAGGATGTACAATGATGCTCTTCGTACCAAAGATGTCACCTGCTTTCAGGTAGTTATTTGGTCCATGAGAAGAGACTTCTTCACACCTCTCTAAATACACCTTCAGAACAGAGTAGTTTCTTTCTTTCTTTTATTAAATTTTTGGGCTGCCCACCTTGTCCGCAGGAATAATGCAGCTCCCCATTATTTTAAACAACTGAGACCCCTAAGTTGCATGGCCCCTGCTTCTTACAGCGGGTGGATTGTGGGTTAACTTAGCTTGGCTTGCCTAAGTGATTTTCTGATTATGCCCATAGCATTAAGCTTCCCTTCCTTGACTTTTCCATCTATAGCAAAGAAGATGTCAATAACGCATTAAAATAAATTAATAGCTTTCATTGACATGTCCAGAAAGATAATACTGGTAGATTGTTTTTTTTCCTTCACAGACATTAGATATTTCCAATATGACTGCATCTAATAGAAAAATGATAGCAGTCAGTCGCTAAGCTCCTTGTTTTAAAAAAAGTAAATTTCCTTTTCTTTCCCTCCTTCCTCTTTCAAAAGCATTTAAGACTTCTAGCCATTTTGAGCACAGCAGTGCAAAGTGCCAAATGGACAGAAACGGTTAGTCTTAAATGAGCAAACATAAAATTTTCTGAGTGCATCCCACACAGAGAAACAGGAAGGAGTCTACAAATGCATATTAGATCAGTGGGGACAAGCTTACTATGTCTGCATGAGCATGAACTTCTGGCCCAAGCTTTGGCGACTAAGAATGAGAATGAATGTCTAAAAATATAAAGTATATTAGCAAAGAACATAAAGCAAGCACAAAGGAAATGTAAAAGTATACAGTGGTGCCTTGGTAATCAGCTGCTTTGAAACTCATCAAATTTGATACTCAACACATTCTGACATGGAAATTTTGTCCTGGGGCTCCTTGTTTGTTTGGTACTCAACACATGAGCTAGACTGGTTGGGGTCAACTCCTTAACAGACTAACAGTTGGAAGGAACCTTGGAGATCTTCTAGTCCAACCCCCTACTCAAGCAGGAGAACCTATACCAGACAAATGGTCATCTGATCTCTTCTTAAAAGAATCTTGGAGCACCCATAACTTCCGGAGACAAGTCATTCTACTGTTTTGTCAGGAATGGATAAGTTACCTAACTGATTGGGTCAGGAAAATATAAGCCAACATATGTTGGCTGCTTTGTATAATATACTGTATTGCTTTAGGACCATGTAGTTTGTGGCAAATCACTGTTAGCTAATAACAGAGTATGGTAATTGTTGTATTGCCTGATTGGCTTACTCTGATGGCTATGTTGCTAATAAGGACGAGCCAGTAAAATCACTTAGGTTCTTGGTTGGCTTGGTGGGTTGGTGGTTGTGATTTGTTGTTATTGATTGGAGTTTTGCTACTGTTTGCTATTCTGTTGGAGTGATGTGTGTATTGACCTTGGACTGGTAAGAAGACTGTGTTTATCTCAACTTCCTTGAAACTACATTTGCTGATTCTACTCAACTATTTGTGTTTTGACTCAAGACTGTAATATCGGACTTGTTCTTGTTTGTGTAAAGTTGAAGAGCTGCACAATACAGTTTATCTGTTACTTACTGGCTTGGTGCATGATTATTGCTTCCTGAGCTTCCTTGCTGTTTGCCCTCACAACACAAGGGTTTTCAACTCTAACATGTTTAATTGTTTTAACTTTCAGGAAATTTTTCCTTATTCTAGATTGTTTCTCTGCTTGATTAGTTTCATCCTTGGCTTCTTGTCCTGCCTTCAGGTGCTTTGGAGAATAGCTTGACTCCCTCTTCTTTGTGGTAGCCCCTTAGATACTGGAATACTGCTATGATCTCACCCCTAGTCCTTCTTTTCATCAGACTAGACATAGTTCCAGCATCCGTTCTTTATATGTTTTAGCTTCCAGTCCCCTAAATCATCTTTGTTGCTCTTCTCTGCACTCTTTCTAGAGTCTCAACATCTTCTTTACATCATGGTGATCAAAACTAGATGGACTCACTGCATTAGTCCTTATGGGAACATTTATTTGATACTCATCATTTTTGGTACTTATCGCACCTCCCAGAACCAATTAATGATGTGGTACCACTGTTCCACTCTTACCTCCCCTGTAAAATTTCCAAACGGTGCTTAGAGGCAGTTGATGTAGCTGACTTTCCTTCTATCGATATAGTTAAAGCTTAGAGCTAGGTCTGATCAATGCCTCTGATTCAGCTCTCAAATACATTCCTACTAATTCTATTTTGTAGCATGGATAGGACGGCATGATATTTCCCCCCTTTTTGGGGCCTCGTCTTTGTGAGTGTGTGCGTGCTCGCCCTTTGTCAGATGTAGACACCCAACCACCGATCGTGCCTTGATAAAGAAAGAACTCTAGTTAGATAATCCACTTTTGTCTGACAACGGAATCGGTTATAGAGGTGCAAATATGCATAAAGCTATTTGGAAAGGCATCCTCGTAGATGTCAGGTTTTATTATGCAGGAAGGTGTCATGTTTGTTACGAAGCTGAGTGCAGATGGCAGAGTGGAGGAAATGGATCACTAATTTTAACAATGATTAATGAACAGAGATAGAAAATGAATTACATTGGACTATTGGAGACCAGGAATATTTTTGAGAAAATTTTGACTCGTCTGCTCTGCTGTTCTCTGTAAATTATTTTCTGAAATTCTATATGTTGTCAACAGTTGACTGCATTTTCCATTACTGTCTATTTCTGCTCTTAAGTACTTTTGTGTTATTAGCGATACATAATTTCAAAATACCAATATGCTCCTGATTACTTAGAAAAAAAACATAAAACTATGAATATTCCAAGGCTCCGGACGCAAATATCCAATTTTATATTAATCTCCTTCGCTCCTTATTTTATCACTACATTAAGAAGGTGGCTAGCAAGGAGGAAACAGGTAGAATTAGAGGGGAAGAGTCAGAATGTTTGTGAAAAAAAAAGGCAGATTTTTTTTTTCTTTAAAAATACGATCAGGGTTGCCGTGTTTAGTCGGATTTCCCTTTTCAACAAGCCTTTTGGCCTCATCCATCAAGGCCTGAGTGACAACTCATTTTTTAAAATTATTTTTAGTTTATATCTTGTAGTTTAGACAGAATTTAATACCTCTGTTGGATTTATATTGTGGTGTGCCTCTCTGAGCTTTCTAATGGGAAGAAATACTTGGTGAATAAATCTTGTAAATAAATAGGTAGGAAAGATTTTTATATTGCCACTCATCGATTATAATTAGACTAAAAGCTATCCTTTCTCTGAGGCTTATGGCATACAAAATTAAAACACTTTATGCTAAACTATTGTGTTAGTCCTTACGCAGAAATCTACTTTAGCATTTCCCATGGCTTCCCGTCTGGTACGGGAGTGTTCCTTAATTCAGGGTTTGATTTCCTATATGAATGCCAAGCATTTAGCAGCTCAGAAGAATGACAATAGGTCCAGATCAAAACACAATGGATGTATTGTTTTTTTTTAAGCCCAAGGTGTCATACAACAGCCTTTTGGGAGGCAAGATGAAGGGAGATCATTTACACCATCCAGGTACAAATGTTACATTCAAACTAGGCTTAATGTAGAAGAAGGAGAGGCAGAGTCAAGAGAGGACTCAGCCTAGAATCCTTACGTTCCCACAAGTGATCCAACTCAGCCCCTCTTGAATTTTTTTTAACTCTTACCTAGCACCAATTTAGTGCTGGCCAGATTGGCTAGATTCTTGTATATCCATGAACAGCGTATTAGCTTAACTGCAGTTTAATGGCTGGACTTCATTCCTCATGCATGATGTTTACTCGTCCCAGTTTACCTGTCCTGATTCACCTGTGGTTTCTTTAGTAACAATAACTACAGGTAGTTCTCAACGTACAACCATTTGTTTAGTGACTGTTCGAAGTTACAGTGGCACTGAAAAAGGTGAGTTACAACCAGTCCTCTCCCTTGCAACTGGGGCAGCATCCCCATGGACATGTGATCCATATGAGTGCTTGGCAACCAGTATGTGTTTGCAATGTTTCCATATCTGGGATCAAATGGTCACCACTTGGGGGCCTCCCAGTGGCTTTTGGCAAGCACAGTCAATGGAGGAAGGTGGACTTGCTTAACGCCTGAGTAATCCAGCTAGGAAGTAACTAGCTAGGAAGCAAGTAAAGCATCTGGTATCTCATAAGCTTGCTGGAGGGATGCAGTGGCTCAGTGGGTAAGACACTGAGCTTGTCAATCAGTAAGGTTGGCAGTTTGGCAGTTCGAATCCCTAGCACCGCGTAACAGAGTGAGCTCCCATTACTTGTCCCAGATTCTGCCAACCTAGCAGTTTGAAAGCATGTGAAAATGCAAGTAGAAAAATAGGGACCCCCTTTGGTGGGAAGGTAACAGCGTTCCATACGCCTTCGGCATTTAGTCATTCCGGGTTAGGGTTAGGGTTGACCATGGAGACGTCTTTGGACAGCGCTGGCTCTTTGGCTTTGAAACAGAAATAAGCACCGCCCCCTAGAGTCCAGAACCGACTAGCACATAAGTGCGAGGGAAACCTTTACCTTTACCTTAAGCTTTCTGGACTAACTAACCTTTGTTAACCTAAGGGAAGAATTGTTACCATTGTCCCAATTCAGACCAGCAAGGAATCTCTTTAGAATTGAAAAGACTTAAAATGATTCCTGATAAGCTATATGGAATAGATGTACCTGTGTCATTTGCATACAGATTTGCCAAAAGAGCAGAAAACTTTGCTTTCATCTCCCTAGCATTTTATGGAAGAGATTTTTTCCCCTTTTGCCTGCCCTTCAGTTCCGGGGCAAACCAATTGATCTGAAGTTTATCCCTAGTTTGAACTAGTAGGCAGGGATTTGAACTCTTCCATGGTCTCTCTACATAAGTGCCTCAGGATTGCTAAAAAAAATAGAGAGAGAGAGAGAAAAAAAAATTAAATATCTTTATGAATGATTTGGTGTCTAATATTTTGCATGTAATTATGGTCCTGATGGGAACATATTTTAGAAAAACAAGTAGAGGAACAATATGAATCCTGCTCAGGTTACATAGCATATGCTAAATACGGAGAAAACATACACAGTGGTTTAGTGAACAAGGTAGGAAAATGCTCCAGGGAGCCAATTTAAAACGTATCTTAAGGCAAGGATTGCTTTTTGTGTCGGCTTCTTTTGGCAAACTGTAAAATTACAGCATTGTCATCCCCTTCAGAGGTGCTGTGTTTGGTGACAGCTTGTTCCTAGATTTGATACAAATGTGGTATGAAACACTGCAGTTGTCCTGTGTTAGTTCTGGAAGAATTAACCTGGGATCACCCTGTAGGTACATCAAGCGAGCATAATGCGTTCAGTTTCGTATATCGTTTGTGACACACGAATCATTTACTTCCAAATATCCGAATGGACATGTGTGCACATGGATTCCTGTGGGTATCTGGTATTGATGCGCCACACTGTGGGGTTCAGTGGTCTTCAGATGGATCAACGACGTGACTGTTGGGAGGTTAGTGGGTTTTGTTGTGCAGTTGGTTGGCTACTTTGAGAACAGACTGTTGACCTAGATGGGCCAGGGGTCCATTCCAGCAGGAAACCACTTATGTTCTTATGTTCTCTTTGGCAAATAATCACAGATGGTGTCCACCACAAGATATAGAATCAGTTACTCTTATACATGCCACCATTGTGCAATGGGGAATGTGATGGATTTTATGGAAAAACTATTCTAAATTGACCTGTTGGCTATTAACAGGCCTGCCCTAAGGATCAGATTCTTCCATTTTCCCATTCTCAGAACAACTAAATACTCTATTGGGTACATGCATTGAAAGCATATGAGCACATGAAACTATCCTTAGCACAAGAATAGAAATAGCTATTTTGAGGTCTGGTAATTCCAACATTTAAGGAGAGCAATTACTTTATTTTAGAGGAGCAAAGGAAGTGGTCGACTTAAGATGCTGGCTTCAGTTTAGGTCACCATTTGACAATGGGTCAAACGTTGGATGACTTTGGGTCAGCCTAACTTCAAGTGTTTATAGCCATGAAGGTTAAAGAAGAGGAACATCTTTTAAACTTGAACTTTGGGAGGCAAGGTGGGATGTAAATGTAATTAAAAATAACAAAAATCCTGAGTACGTGTTTCAGTAGTAGAAGTGTAACTTCTTATTGCAGATTCACTTTTATAGAAACACATGCATATTCACATATAATTAACCTTTCTTCAGTGGAAAATGAATCCATGGTTGGTTAATTAGGCTGTAAGGAACCCCCCTTTGTGTATTGTTGGCCATTTGATTGCATAAAAGACAGCTAGTTGCTCTCAAGTAGAGTCATCTTCTACTTTGTCGATGCCTGTAGGAACCAACATCTGTGTGCCTGAATCCGGGGCCGAATCAATCACAATTGTGTGATGTCCACTTTTGTATGAGAAACTGACCTAAAGTCATCACCCAACTGAGTTTAGTGTCTGAATAGTAATTTCAGCATAGGAGTCGCTGAGAAACCTGTTCACTTTTAATGCTAGTTCTGTGATTGTATGACAGGTTTAGCGTTATGCTGGAATAGATCTGAGAACTGCTAACTTGTGAAGGAGGAATTAAACATCGTGGAATGCATGAATGAATAGGGAAAAACCCTAGATTAGAACGTCAATAGCTTTGCCTGGAAATAAAGCAGAAATTCACTCTGAAGTTGCTGCAAAGTGTAGAGAGGCACAACTGTGCTTTATAGCTAACATTATGGTCATATTAGCACATGTAATAGAAATTAGGGAACCAGGAGAGATTTCAAAGACATCCAACTTTTAGCTCGTGTCTTTGAAAATCTCCCCTGTTGTTATCAACAAAGCTACTTCTAGAAAGCTGCTAAAACTAAACGTTGATCCTATTATTGTTCCTACCATGATCATGGAAAGTTAGCTTTCGCTATTTTAAGTTACTCTTCAATTTAGCTAGCTGCTTTATTAAAAAAAAAAAGAACTAGCACATTTTAGTTCCTGACATACATCCTATATAGATACCAAGATATTTTTAATTTTGCGTTCAGGTTTAAGGATAAAAAAAATTTGGAAGGCAAGAGACCATTGAACCCCAAAGAAAGTGATTGCTGCCACATTAACCCACCAAATGTATCTCTATACACCCTAAAAGCTGAATAAGTGAGTTCTGTTGATTCACAGTATAAATAAACTTAGATGAGAGCTAAATGGGAGCCATCATCTTAAACCAGATTTAAATTATGATAGCATATTGCTAAAGTATTCTAGAGCAAAGGTTGGATCCTGCATCTCATGAACCATATACTCTTTGTATTAATTCCCTCCATTTAAAAAGATGGCTGCATTTATATATAACACTAAACCAGGAGTTTAAAACCATCCTTGGTTGAACAAACCATGTTGGCTTGGTTCACACATTTTTTTTTTTTTTATAATTTTTATGTATAGGAATGTTTTTATCATGATTGTTCGCCGCCTCGAGTTCCCCTCTGGGTGAAGAGAGGCGGGGTATAAATTTAATAAAATAAAATAAAATAAATAGTTGGGCCTCACGCTGCTTTCTTGTGCGGCGTCACGCTGCTCTCTCACGCCCTTGTGGAATACTGTGAAGGCATTGGCACTATTGGCATTGTTTTTAGGGGACACAGACGTCTCGAGGGGTGCTAGGTCTGTCTGACCCCCACAGTGTTTGTTCCCGGAGGGTAAGTCATCTGTGTACCAAGTTTGGTTAAAATTGGTCGAGCCAATTTTGAATGGCACCTGGCAGCAAACCAACAATCAACTGAAGTGTTACATGGGACATACCACTTTTTGGGTTTCATCTGTTTATTTTATCTCTTTTTATTTATTTTCTATTGCTTTTAAACAAGTTTTTGACCGTTGTATTATATGCTGCCCAGCACTCTATGTAAAATAAATAAATGGACACATCTATGGAGGTTCTCAAGTTACCCAGGTCATAATGGTCCCAAAGGTGTTTTTTTCAAAAAGCAGCTGGACTTTCTTTGTTTTGCTTGAAGACGTTTTGCTTCTCGTCAGAAAAGCTTCTTGGAAGAGGAGCAAAACGTCTTCAAGCAAAGCAAGTCCAGCTGCTAAATGGACACCAATGCATTCTGCTCTCATCAATGCATTCTGGACCAGTTGAAGCTTCCAGATAATCTTCAATGGTCGGCCTCCCATGCAGCACCTTGCAGTCAGGTGACTGGGGCCTGAGTTGACATAGTTTAGTTTAATGGGGAAGAAGACCCACTGCAAGTAACTTTTTCAGTGCCATTGCAAGTTGGAACCGTTGC
>JANHGC010003854.1:366492-376507 GCA_027560395.1 Boaedon fuliginosus | reverse complement strand
TTTGAACTCTACTTGGAAGATCAACAGGAGGAAAAGGTGGCCCACAAATTAAAATGTGAAAAAGGGTAACTCCGTGTGCTCGGACATGTTCTAATGCCTAGGGATTTTTCAGAAACTAAAAATAAAATAAAATAAAATTCCAACAGACAGAGGGTTGTAAAAAAAAATGTACTTTGCTCTGCAGCTCATAGAACATGTGCAACTTTCTGATAGCAGGTGTGGCTTCTCCTCAATGAAATCCATTGCTAGCGTTCAGCATTCATCAGCAATCTATCTTTGCACTAACTATTCATTTGTCTGCTTAGATTTTGTGTTGGTGACGCTGATATAACTTGTCTGTTAGGCTTTTTCCCAAGGCCTTATGTTATGAAATTACAGAGTGCTATTCTTTATATTTATGAAGGAAGATTGTGTTTTCTGAGTAAATTTGAGAGGGGAAAGTCATCTGTTACCATCTCCAAAATCCTCTCTTTATATTCAAGGTTAGTTTATCTCTTTTCTGTTCTGCTGTGGATCAGAAATCTAAAGCACCTTCTTATTGTTATTATTACGTCGCTGATCTTTGATTATGAAAGGCGATCCTAGAGTGCCGCGTACATAATGTTATTAAACTGTATTAGGATGGCATTGCACGTATTACAACTCTACACTTTTAGGGCTATTTCTCCAGATCATTTAACACAATTGTTAGCCCTTGAACCATGCTTCAGTCTTCCTTTTGTTCACATCAGTCAGACAAGTGATTGAACGGTAAAAGGAAAAACGCTATCCACCGCGGTAGTGTGCTTTTTGAAATCTTGCCATTGTGGGTTACCTTTTTAAAAAAGCTTTCGTTTGCCATTGAGTAAAAGGCATGGTTAACCTATGAGGGGTATGCCAAGCACTGTTTACATTCATATCTGCATGTATTTTTTTTTTTTACTGATACTAAAAATGAACCAGACCTATATCATTTATCAAATAAATATTCATGATGGGGTATTTTAAACCCAAATGAGACAAAGGAAAAGGTCACAAATATTAGGGAGTCATCTTCAGTTACAACAAATGTTTCTAGGTTCTCATCAACAAGTCAGGAGGGTGGATGTTTGCCCTCAATATTGGGTTATTTCACCATCCAAGATGCCCCTTGATAAATGCAAGCCAACTGCACGTTTTAAGGTGGGCAATTGCTCTGGAAAACTCTTCCGTGACCCTCTAGTCTCACTTGGCCATTTTCCCTGTCTTTATTAAGAGTCATTTACTTTCATGGACAACGTCATCCAGAAATACTAAACACTGGATTGATTTCAAGCTGATTTGCTGGTATGGAGCTTCAAAGCCACATGTCTATGTGGGTTATAATCCGAGGATGGATTATAATTTACCCTTTTTTAAACTCCCTGTCTCCAAAGATCTTGTGAAAAAGTCTTGGGCAAGAACGCTGAACTTTTCCATGATGAAATCCATAACAACCCATAGTAGACTTATGGTGGCCACCTGTAGAGCAGGTAGACCTGGGAGTGGAATCAAGAGAGGAGTCAGCCTAGAATTGTTAGGTCCCCACAAATGGTCTAAATCCAACCTCTCTTGAATTTTGTTAAGTCTTATCTAGGGGCAATATAGAGGGATGCCATGGCTCAGTGGCTAAGATGTTGAGTTTGTTGATCAGAAAGATTGGCAGTTTGGTGGTTCGAATCCCTAGTGCCATGTAACAGAGTGAGCTCCCATTACCTGTCCCAGCTTCTGCCAATCTAGCAGTTTGAACACATGTAAAAATACAAGTAGTCATGCCGTCCACATGACCACGGAGATGTCTTCAGGCAGCGTTGGCTTTTTGGCTTTGAAACAGAGATGAGCACTGCCCCCTAGAGTCAGGAACTGACTACCATGTGTGTGCGAGGGGAACCTTTACCTTAGGGGCAATTTAGTGCTGACTGCATTTAGTTGACTAGATTCCTGTGTATAGGCATGAGAAATAAATCTTCTTAACTGGAACTTAAGGTATGGACCTGGTTCTTTGCTCCTGACGCCACACTTCTTTTTATTGTTATACCAACTATACATGCCTGTGTGCTTTTATTGGTATTTATTTAACAGTTTTTTCGTATTTTTTTAAAAAAGAGGCAAAATTCAGGTTCTATTTAGCCAAGGATTTCTTGGTTCAACAATATAATTTAGACCAGGAAGGGAGTGAAACTATTGGGAAACAATGAGGAGTTGGAAACTTTTGCAGGTTTTCTGCATCAATCCCCATTATAAAGTATGAATCTTGGTTTGTTTAAAAGGAAATTCTGCATTTAATCCCCTGCATTTCTCAGTACAATTGTACAATTGCATTGATTTTGATAACATCATTTAGAAATCTATCTGAGGTGCTACGCTGAGAGATAATACAAATTCTATTCTATCTAGGAGATAATGAAAATAGCTTTCTTGTTTTGACATTTATTTGTATCATTACTAACTTTGCTATTTTTCCTATACCACATATAAATAAATACACATTTCTTTTGCATCTGTGTTTTACTGTAATGAGCCAAACTCCCAAATGTTTCACAGTATATCACATTCCAGTTGACATGATAGCATATATTTGTCTGTGAATTAGACAATACATATTTAATATATATTTCATTACGTGGGGCAAAAAGGCACTTAGGCACCTATGGAGTATAAAACAAAACATTTTGAATGAGTTATTTAAAAACGTTGCCCATAAATATGGGCAGATGATAAATTGTCTATACATTATTTCAAGTTTGGATAAGACTTCTCGTACAATCTGCCTCATTCCAAATTGAATTCAAAATAAGAGCTAAATGTCTGTGGAGATTATCAAATCATCCAGGTTATGGTTGTCCCAAAGTATTTTTTTCCCCCAAAAGGCAACTGGACTTTCTTTGTTTTTTCTTAAGGACGTTTCGCTTCACATCCAGGAAGCTTCTTCAGTTCTGACTGAATGGTGGAGAATGAAGGGATTTAAATTATACACCATTCAGTCAGAACCGAAGAAGCTTCTCAAATGAAAAGTGAAACGTCCTCAAGAAAAAACAAAGTCCAGTTGCCTTTTGGGGGAAATTTTTTTTTGGGGAAAATAAAAGCTAGTATACATATATATTTTAAAAAAGGAAGAAGCCTTTATTAGGATCAAAGGAAAGAGAAATCATAAATGGAAAGAATGCTGTTCAGGGAGTCCTCAATTTACAACCGTTCATTTACTGGTTGTTCAAAGAGACAACGGCATTGAGAAAAGTGACATATGACTGTTTTTCACCCTTACGACCTTTGCAGCTTCCCCACAGTCACGGGAATAAAACCCAGATGCTTGGCAACTGACTTGTATTTATGACGGTTGCAGTGTCCCGGGGTCACGTGATCCCAAGCCAAGTCAACGAGGAAGCTGGATTCACTTAACAACCATATTACTAAGGGTGACTCGCTTAACAACTGTTGCAAGAAGGGTTGTAAAGCGGGCAAAATTCACTTAACAAATGTTTTGCACAGCAAGAGAAGTGTTGGGCTCACAAGCCGAAGTCTACCTGTACAGATTGGTTTATGGGGGGTGTTTAAATTTAGAAACAAACCCCATGTTTAGACCTGTCCGGAGACCCCCACGCCCAGCGGCTGTTTTTCTACGGTGGTTCAGATTGTCTGAAGACCCACAAGCATCTCAACGCAAGTCAGGTTTGTGTTCTGGTTGTTTCCTCTGACAAGGGAACCCGTCACAGCCGATCTCCAGAGGACGTCTCCTCGGTAGGATGAATGGGACGCGGGCTGCGAAAGACCTTGCGCATTAGAAGTGCTGCAGAAATGATTAATAAAAATAATAACATTCTGAAACTGACAGCCATGATGTTTTGTGGGCCTGTGAAGAATGAGGAGCAGCCCCTTAAATGGCCCCCGGAGCCATTTACTCAACTTGATCGCAGGAGGCTGCGACTTTGAATCATCACTCCCTCCTGAGCTCTTGTTCTCCGATTTGTGAATCTGTCGGCTCTTCCAGTTATCAACAAACATGTGTAAGAGGAGCCAGAGAATGCATCCCCCCCACCCCCGGCTATTGGAAGCGGGGAAAACGGTAACTGTTCGCCTTGATTTACTGTCCTTCCCCAATGGACAGGTTTAGCTGGTGTAGAAGATAGACTTAGTAGGTAGTCCTGGACTTATAACAGTTTATTATTTATTTATTATTTATTTATTACATTTTTATGCCGCCCAACTCCCGAAGGACTCTGGCCGGATTACAAACAGAGATAGCAATATAGCACTCAGATTTTTTTATATATATATATACTGCTTATCAGAGCTTTACAACATTGTAACTTTGAACGGTCACTAAATGAACAGTCTCGGCGCAGTGGTTAAATGCAGCACTGCAGCCTGTCTCTGCTGACTTGTTCACCAGGCTGAAGGTCGGCTCAGCCTTCCATCCTTTCTAAGGTCGGGAAAATGAGCACCCAGATTGTTTTGGGGGCAATAGGCTGACTCTGTAACCGCTTGGGGAGTGTTGTAAAGCTCTGATAATAAGCAGTGTATAAAAATCTGAGTGCTATGGCTCTCCGTGTTGTAAGCCGCCCAGAGTTCTTTGGGGGTTGAGTGGCATAAAAATGCAATAAAACAAATAAATAAATAAATAAATTTGCAACCTTCCCGGCTGGCTTTTGAGAAGCAAAAGTCAAGGGGGAAGCCAGGTTTCCTAATGACCAGATGATTTGCTTGACGACCGAAGCAAAACAGGTTGTAGAAATGGGTGCGGTCCCACAAGGGCTCACACAACAACGCCATGTCTCAACAATGAAGTTTTCAGTCTCAACTGTAGTTGTAATTCAAAGATTGCCTGCATTAACTATGAGGTACTGAAATTTTGTTCTTTTGGCGTTAAATCCTTTAGCTGCATTTAACCAGTACCAAACCTATCAAATTGGATGAACAAAACTTTTGGGCAACTGGGAGGGAGAAATCAATTCTCCTTTGATTGTCCACCAGTCAATATAGAGCCAACAACAAATATATATATACAAATACATATAGAGTCTAGGTGTATTCGGGTCTTTTCCTGTGTAGGATGGAGAGTATCATGGCCTGAGCTAGCCGGGCTGTCTCGGCAGGTGCGTAGGAATGCAAGTTCACATCAGATGTTAGCTTTTCGGACTTCGAGTTTCTCGTAGGTCCTGGTCAACTGGAAGGTTTCCTCCCCGTAGAGGTAAGATATTTGTTTTCGTAGATTTTTCGTAGCAGGTATTCCCGGGTACAGGCCTGAGTTAGCCAGGATAATCTAATGTAGATTATCCTAAATATATATATTTAGGATAATTTACATTATCAATGCATTTTTCTGCTTCATTTCCCACAACTGTGAGCAAGGCAAGAAGAAGATAGCAGGATCACAACGGGCTCGCTAACAGTTGATGGTACCTGGCCTGTGATTACTATTTGTCCTATCACCTTGGCTGCAAATATTAGCCCAGATAATGCTGTGTTAAAAATGTGAGTCTAATTCGCAAGGGTTAATAATCAATGTGGCACCCTGTAACAAAGGAGATGGTCCCTTATTATACTGAGAAACTTTTTTTTTCCTTAACTGTCAACCAAGCAGTACTAATTATTACTCCAGTGTAAATGAGGTCATTTCCTATTAAGAGAACAAAATGCTTAGCTGTGCCTTGCCAATTCATACCATCTATTTGTCGCGCATATCCTCGCTTAGATTTTTTTTTTTTTTGGTACGATGTTGATAAAAAAAATCCATTCATTTGTATTAGAAAAGTGTAAGCTATTGCAATAATAGTAGCCCATTATTATCCAGATGAGCTTTTGTAATGTGTGGGTTGTCTGAATACCATGTGTTAGCTATGGAACAATTAGCCAGCTGAATAGTTCTTTTTAAAACAATCAGATACTTTTATCTCACTGGGGGGAGAAAAAAAGAAAGAAACACATTCCTTAAAAACTGTACTATTCAACTGTAAATTGGGAAGGACTACGTAACTAACTCTCGGTGCAAGTTACTCTTTAGGATGTGTGTTGATCAAGGACAAACATGCTTCAAAATATCTTGTCGTTTTTCCCCTGTCTCTTCTTCTTCTTTTTTAAACACACAGAGGGGGGGAAAAAAAGATTTTAAGGAATATTGTAGCAAACAAAGGGTAATTGTTTTAGCCCAGATGTTGCTTTTGCACAACAAGCAGGTTACAATGTTCCCACAGAGCTGATGAGCCCAATCAGTGAAATGATTAAAAATTGATTTTGTCCCTGTAATTACCGTATGTAAACTACTTAGCTTGGATTGCAAAGGAAGTGATTTTCTAATTACGTATATACTCTGGTGTCTAATGATTGGTTTTTTGAAGTAATGAAGAGAGAGCCCTAACGACTCCTCGGTGCTCTGTTGTTTAAGGAAGACCATCTTTAGAGTAAGCAGCAACAGACAAAAAGGAGTTTAAATTGAATTTTCAACACTGTTAATGTACACATGGATTGGGTTATTAAAGAGACAGGAGTGTAATTTGGCTACCAAGACCACTTTTTTTATTATTAGTATTATTGTTTTGTTCTGATCATGGAAGGATATATTGCTCAGGACCTGAGAATTCATGGAGGAATCTCCTTCCTTTCCCCCTCCATTGTTCAGTGCAAATAGGAGCTGACAATCCAGCCTGGATGAGCGAGTATGAGTGTGCATGTAGCACTTGTCGGGAATTTCTTAAACCCAATGTGTCTTTGGCCAGTATTATCTGTGGAAAAAAGTCACTGGAGACCAGGAAAACTGCTTTAGGTTGTTTCCACAAAGGATTAAGTGTATACAAAGACCACTACCCTTTGTCCTGCAGGTTTCATTTCATTTCATTTTGTTAGTTATCTTAGTTCCGTACTGCTTGCAGGAGAAAGCAGAAGCTGGGGGGTGGAGTTAAATGTGCCATTAGCTTAGAGCCATTACGTTGCCACAAATGATCCAAGTCCAACCCTCCTTGGATTCTATTGACCCTTATCTAGCACCAATTTAGTGTTGAACTTTAGTTATTCGATTCTTTCCTATAGGCTTCAGCAATACATCTCCCGAATTGCAACTTAACTATGGTCCCGATTCTTGTGCCAGTCTGCCAATTACATTTGCATGAATCTGGGTTGTAGTTCCCTAACCCTAACCCTAACCCTAACCCTAACCCTAACCCTAACCCATACCAAACTCCATCCCTAACATGTAGTTTGTATTAAATTAAAAAAGAGCCTTTTGTGATCTTGTTCAGGTAACGGCTCCCTTGTGCTCTACTTCCTTTAAAAAAAAAATCTTTGCACAATTTTCCTGGATGTGCTCTTAATGCCTTTAAAATCCATCAGTTTTTCTCAGAGCCATTTGTTTCTCCAAAGCTTTATTTGGTTTGCAGGTGAGACGATGGGAGAAGGTGACCATGTCCAAAATCTGGCCTTGACTGGGGGGGTGGGGCAGCTACTAATGTCAAGCTTTCTATAAGAAAGATCTGTTATTTTTTTTTTTAACTTAGGGAAAAGATTTTAAAGGAAAAGTGTTCCATAATTCCCCCAGATCCAGGACCAACCTCTTAAAACAGTTTCTCCTAAAGTTTAAAAATGATAAAAGATAAAAAAGCTGATACATTCTAAGAAAAACGTATAAAGGAAAGAGAAAAAGAGAAAGGAAAATACATACATATATATATAAAAATGATAATGTAAAGAAATAACTTCCCCCTTCCATCAAAATGTTGGGGTAAAATTAGCTTTGAACCACAGCAAACTGCTTTACCTTATTATCATGAGACTAATTAATGATAGTTATCGTCTTATGGAAAGACCCTCCAAGATAATTTGTTTCGGAATCCAAAGTTACCTAACTGCTCCACTGACTTTAATTTTTATGAAATATAACATTTTCATTCTTTATCTATGCAACCATTTATTGCTGTCTTTTCTCCTGTGCTGTTGTTTCTTCTTTCTACTCTCTCTCCCCCTCACCCTCCTGTCTTCTTCCTCTTTCAAGGTGAACCAGATGAGGTGGGGTCATAAGCTGATATATTCACTGAGGAACTTCCCCAAAAAGTGACCCCAATCTGAATCAAGATGGATCACAAAACGAGCAGCAGGCTTACTGATTCTCGGTTGCTGAAACAAGGGTGTGTGGTTGAATACAGTGGTTAGAGTGCAGTTTTGCAGGCAAACTCTGCCCACAGCCTGGAGTTTGATTACAGCCTTCCATCCTTCTGAGGTCGGTAAAATTAGACCCAGATTGTTGGGGGGCAAGATGCTGACTCTGTTAACCACTTAGAGAGGGCTGTAAAAGCACTGTAAAACACTATGAGCTCTGGTGGCGCAGTGGTTAGAATGCAATACTGCAGGCTGACTGCCGACTGCCTGCAATTTTTGCAGTTCGAATCTCACCAGGCTCAAGGATGCTCAGCCTTCCATCCTTCTGAGGTGGGTAAAATCAGGACTATTGGGGGCAGGAGGCTGACTCTGTAAACCGCTTAGAGAGGGCTGTAAAGCACTGTGAAGCCGTATATAAATCTGAGTGCTATTGCTAAGTGCTGTTGCTATATTCTGCTGTTAAAGTTGGTAGATGATATGACAGGTGTTTCAAATGTCCTTCTGGTAATCAATACCAATATAAAAGGGAGCTATTGGCTGGCCTCTTAAAAAGTAATGAGACCTAATTATATTCTTAGAACTCTTGACATGTGTTAATGTTTTCCATTCCCCATAAAATGCTCATTTGCTTCCTTTCTCAACGCGTCTGCAATTATGCGGTCGGTGCAGCTGAGAACGGTTTCACACATTACAGGTGAGAACCAGTACTTTCAGCTGAGTGTACAGTTGTGAGGGAGTCACCATAATTTGGGTCCTTGATGAACAGACCAAAAGCACACACATTTTCAACTTAGTGGCACTTATGCTACAGGGAGACGTTATTGGCACTCAATGGAAACAACAACACAAAACAGCAAACAAACAGGAAAGGACTTTAGATCTGTCCCCCTTGCCTAATAGCTTCCCAAGTTACAGTTTTCTCTTGCTTTATGATACGCTGCATTGTACTGTGTTGTCATAGAATGATTATCAAACTCATTGATCGTTTGAAGGACTATCTATTGTTGCACTTCTGTAGTTGGATTGCCATTGGTAGCTACTGTGATGTTCTGATAAGTAGAATAGTAGCACAAGATGTGAGGACTTAGGAAGAAGAGAATATTTGTAGTTTGGGGTTGAAATAAGGGGTCCTTGATGCTCTTCGAACTTGGTTGTATTTTTTGTTTGTATGTTTTTATTACCCAAACTAGGTAACATAATTGGTATTCACTAACTAGGTAACATCATTGATGTTCACTAATGATGTTAGCTAGTTTAGGTAATGAAACATCTTCAAGCAAATAACCAGGCTTAGAGAGCATCAAGGACCCCTCATTAGTGAGAAGATTTAGTGGAGAATCTTGGCATTAAGTACCAGAAACAATTTTTTTTAAGTTGCTTCTTCTCTTCTTCTCTTCTTGTTTTGTACAAGGTACTTACCGTGTCCTGCTTCTACCACAAAGCTCACCAAAACCATTTAATACCAATTCCAAATTGGAAAAGCAGAGTCAAACTCCTTGTCCCCCCACCCCAGAAAGTTCTGTTAAAGCTGGTGCCAAACACTTCGGAATTGTCTAAAACCTCCGAAGTTCTCACCAAGTTGTTATGTTATTAGCAAGACTGACTGAGATAAACAGGATTAGGCTGTGAAACACAAGCGACTGATCCATCTCCCATCCAATCAATATACCTCTTTATGTATATCAGAGGAGAGACTTGCTTATTTTCTTTCTAACAACCTTGCGATCTGATGAGAAGGTGGGCCTCTTCAACTGATAACAGGGAAACTTGAAATTGGCTGTTTACAGTGCAGTCCTGGAATCTTCATCAGCCAGCTCTTTCACAAAATGAGGGAGCCAGGTTTTCAGCTTGAATTTTAAAGAGAAGCTTAAAAGTGGGATGAGTGTCTGACTGGAAGAGGAGGAGGAGGAGGAGGAGGAGGAGGAGGAAGAAG
>JANHGC010003854.1:349096-361663 GCA_027560395.1 Boaedon fuliginosus | reverse complement strand
ACTGCTTGGGGAGTGTTGTAAAGCTCTGATAAGCAGTATATAACATCTGAGTGCTATTGCTATCCATGTTGTAAGTCCTTCGGGAGTTGGGCAGCATAAAAATGTAATAAACAAAATAAAATAAAATAAAATAAAATAAAATAAAACAAACAGTCGTACGGGTGAAAACTGATCATTAGTCACTTTTTTCAGTGCTGTTGTAACTTAAATCACTAAACAAATAGTTGTAAGTTGAGGACTATCTATATCTGATTCATTCCAATGTACTGTTTACAGCTATGCATCTGTTTTAATCCGCAAACATAAGATAACTTGGCATGCAACACTCCAGTAATTGATCGTTCTTATTTCATGCTTTCCTTCAACATGGGAAAGAAACTTTTAATCGCAAGTTTCTTCTAACTTTCTGGAGTTTTACATCTGAAACAGTCTGTCCATAGTCTCATAAAAAATAAGGATGGTCCATTACTTTGATGCCTTTCAATTTTCTCGGTATTACTATATTCTATTAAAAAAAAAAGACATTCTAAAACCGTGTTTGAGGCACAGATCTAACAGTATTGGGAGTTTGGTTAATTCCTCCTATTTAATGAAATAATCTTAAATTTGTTAGAAGAAGGCCTTTATCTTGGTTTTAATTGCTGGCGTTATGGTCTCCTCCAAATGGAATTTATGAGTTTGCCACCATCTGGGAAAGTCTGCTTATTTATATAATAGAACTTATTTGTATACGAGAACTTTTAAAATGTTTTTATTTCAGTCTAAGAAACCAGAATATCGGCATCTGTTAAGCAGTAAAGACTTTCTCCTAAATTGGGAAAATGATCTTAAATTTTTCCTCCTTTAATTTGGCACAGTATAGAAGTACATTTCAGACCCCTACGCAATTAACAGATCAGAAAATAATTCCCTTTCTAAAAGATTACTTCCCCAAATGTCAGATTCCTCCAACTCTAGTCTCTGCTTCCATTCATAATTCTCTCTCTTTCCCTTCTCAATATGGAACGGTAACTAAACTATATGCTAACTGTAGTATAGTGTCTTTCAGGGCGAATTGATTTTGATTTACACAATGGCTTTGCATTTTAAATTTCTCACAGGTATTGTTTTTGCAATTCCTGACCTTCTGTACTAATCCCTCATCTCTGAGAAGACTCCCACAGCCAAGGGAACAATTTTTTTTGTTGATGTTGGATCAACCTGGTAAGAATTGTTCTGTCATCCTTTCAAAGACATTTCTGTTTTTATGTATGAGTGTTTTCAAGTTAATACCTTCATCCTTTTTTACAATGTGTATATAAAGAAAGAAAGTGTTTATTCTAGTCATGAGATGTATATGGGCTGAAATTTTTATTTCATTGTTTGTACTTGAACAAATCTCGCCGCATCTTTTCAAAATTCCAACTCTGCTTTGATTCCTCTCCTTTGGGAAAAGCGGTTCTTTTCAGTAAACGTCCTTTATGACCACGGCCGATTCGTTTTTTTGCGACGGGAGAGGCTGGTGCACGCACTCTGCTAATTGAAAATTGTCATGTCACAGCTGACAATACTCTCAGATGAGTTCTCCAAATATAGCTGTAGCTTGTATTGGCCACCTTTATTTTTCTAAGGTGTGTGCATGGTTTTTTTCTTTTTTAATGATGTATTATTAGCAAGCTGCCGTGTCTTTTGGTGAAGGGCTATATTTCCTGATTGGTTCAGAATTAGGATTGATTTACAGTGCATGATTGACAGAGCCTCCCGTCCCAGAACAGTGACTTGGGATGGTGTAGAAACATTAAAATCTTCCATTTTCCTGACAGACCCTCATTTGCCATTGACTTAAGGTCAGATCAAGACATGTTGCTGCCTGATAAACAATCCAATAGTGATTGTCAAGCACTGGGGAAATCAGGAGATTCAGACAGTTCAAATGAGTATAAAGATTTATGGCAGGCTTAAGCGCTCTACAAGAACCTGACCAACTAATAGTCAAGGGAAATGAGCGGGAGATAAGAAATGCATTCAAGGTGGGGCAGACTTAGATCTCTTGCGGGCACAGAGTGACTCATGATTTATGATGCCTTTGACCCCCTTCCTTAGGTTCAGCCTGGTCATCTCCTACAGTGACTTTCCTAGTATATATTCAAATACCAAGCAAACGTTTTTCTTCAGCATTAAACAGCCGGTTCCCCTGTTGAAGTCAGCATGCTATTTTAGCAATGGATAGCAGGCCATTAGGAGGGTCAGTTCCTTCCCAACTCTTTTTGTGGCACCTCCCCATAAAGAGGGGTTGGTAAGACCCAACCTTTATGAGTTGACATACATGCAATTCCTGGTCACCAGTTGGTGCCAGCATAATAGATAGTAAATCCAAGCTAGAGAAAACTTCGAAGCAATTGATGTACACAAGTGGCATGGTCCTCTCTTTGAGGTATGTTGGAAGTACAAATATTTGGATGAAGAAAGTTTCATTCTGAAGTTGGGTCTCCCCAACCCTTAAGGTTGAATAATATTACCCCACCTCAAAAATAAACCTGGGGATTTTTGCGGTTCTTTATGTGTCTGCGATGCTGCAGAATCCCTGGCTTCTGTGCATTCTTCTCCATCCTCAAAAAAAGTTAAACCCTCCTCAAAAAGAAGCCCAAGTACTTATTTTCAAGTCTAAAAGAAAATAAGACTTGGTCTTATTGTCAGAGAAACATGGTATCTTGGTGTACAATTAGATGTGCTATAAATAAAGAGATTGGTAATCTGAATATATTTGTCCAGGATTTGAAGTTATGTAGTTGTGGTTCAGATCTCATTTGCAACAATAAATCCTGCATCATGGACTATAATCAGACTTACCTTATTATGATTTACCTTTGAGGCATTTTTATGCTTAAAATATCTCATGGACCAAGTAGGAGAATGTTAATCTGTGTGCCTCTCCCTAATCTGAATCATAAAGTCCTAAAAAAGTAAGTGGACTTCAACTCCCAGAATTCTCAGCAATGGCTACGCTGGCTATGGAATTTTGGGAGTTGAAGTCCATTTCCCTAGAAATGGTCAAAGTTGGAAAACCTGATGTAAAGCTACTTTGGATAACAGAATCTTCCTTTTATCTTCATGAAAATTAGTGTGGAGAAGGTTTTCTTGGCCTGGGATTAAGTGTCATTTATGTGGACATTGTCTTGGTTGGTTAGTCTTTCTTCTGTCCCTCAAAGCCATCCTCTATACCCGCCACAACTTGAAGAAAACTTTACCTTATCCAGGAATAACTGAAGCAGGTAGAGCCCAGTCCCAGCCATCCAGGCTAGGATCAGCTCTCCTTTCACCTATTTGTAGCTCATTTGCATTTCCCCAAACTCAAAATGGGCTCTTTGCTAAGACCCATGAAAGACACGTGCCAAAGGAAATTTGTAACCCCACATCAGTAGCTGAGCTAAATATAACTCCAAAATTCTTATTAATTTTAAAACATAGGCAGGTATGCACAAATTAATTACTGAGAACAATTACAATGCCCTGTCCTTCTGAATATTTATTCACTTATTTATGTATCTATTTCTCTATCATATTCCTACCCCACTGCAATCAAACAACTCTTGGCAGCAAACATAGATTATAGAACGCGTTAAAGTATCTAGGGTCTGATTAAAACCAATCATAATTGCAAATACAGCATCAACCCTAATCCAGGACCATCAAAAACAGCATAAATAAGGGAGAGAATAAAATAAGGATTAAAAAAAAATGAACATGGAGGAAGAAAAAAAATGGTCTTATCCATAAGCTCTAAGGGGATTCTTTCAAAAATATTTGGTCTTCCTAAACATTCCTAACATTTTCCTGAGGACCAACAAAGAAAGATACAACTTGACTCTATCTGGGACTGCTCAAAATCTACCTAATGTTTTGAAAATAGGGGATTACCAATAATTTCTCCCTGGATGTTCTAACAGGGCAGGCTAATGCTGGATGGAATAAGTGGTCCTATAGTTAACCAGATGCCTTAATAAACACCCAAACATCGGTTTACAGATGATTCCACCATTCTTCTTTTCCTTGGTCCTCCCTGCCTGCTACAGCCTACAATTCCCAGAGTTCTTTGCTCGATTTGCATGCCTTGCCTCTATTGGCTGGAGAGCTTCAGGCCTCAGTAGAGCTTGGAGTTAAATGTTGCAGAGAGATCCACTTTGGCACCAAATTTTGGGGGGAAAGTACCCAAAAACCCATTTGTGACCCTTACAGTATTTGTTGCCAGAGGGTAAGGTTTGTGTATGCCAAGTTGGGCCAGAGTGGTGCTGGCATGGAAGTGCCTATTGAGGACGTACCCACAAACTCACCCCCAAACCCACAGTACTCTTTTATATATATAGATTTCCAAAGTAGTTTTCTGATCTGGACAGATCCCCTTTTCACAATAACAGTAGTTTAAAAAAATACAAACAAAATCTGCCTAGACTTTTTTTTTTTTGGTGTCAAGCTGTACAAGTTGGAACTGTAGCTTTCCTGTGGCGAGACAATGAGGTAATTGAACCAGATCTCATAAAACATCATATAATTTTGGGGTTTTGGTAATCCACATTTGATTCTGCTACTGGGCTTTAACAAATCTCTATAAAACCATCTTTACTTCTAATTAGCAGAACCTACCTTTCCTTTTGACCATATTCCTTAGAGGTCATCCCATAAACCATTTAAACTGATAGCAATATTAGAGGCTAAGAAATTAATTTCGTACCATACTCTTCTTTTTCTTTCTTTCTTTCTTTTTTTAAACGTGACTTTATCTTGTTTTAGGAAGTGCTTAGTTTTTTTTTTATTTTTGTGGATATTACCAATAGAGGATTACTTTTATTTAGAATTTTTTTCCCCCCACAAGAGTTATATTAGAAATTTGCTGTTTTATTCTTACCTTCTTAGTAAAAATCCTTTTATCACACAATGGGTAATTTATATCCATTACCAGCCCTTTCAATCCTTTTCAGTGAGGCTGTCACTGCCTTTGGCATCGTAATGATTAATGTGATCTAATAATAGTGTGCCATTATATTACCTTAGTAAAACATGTACCAACAGCCTATTCAGATCTACCAAATTCATAGCTTCCTATAAGATTTTTGTTGAAAGACAGGATTACTGTTTTTCAAAGCTGAATTTTCCCCCTCCTGTTAATATATTTAATGAAATTCACAATTCTTTGCATACATGACAGTGTGTGCATGCATATACACACACATATAAACACACACACACACACACACACACACACATTTGAATGCATCTTGTGCCTCGATGGCAATGTCATTGTGGATTACAATTTGCTAGGTGAATCTTTTGGCATGTTAAGCAAATTATTTGATATACATAAAAAAAAAGAAAATATGCAGGTTGTAATGCTTTGTCTGATTAAAGCATCCATTAAAAAGGGAGAAAGAACAATGCTTCCCTATAATTTACAGTGAATCAGGAGTAGAAATATACCTTTTATTTAGCCTTATTTATGGGGTGTATACTTGATTAGCTTCTTCAATGCAAATTTCAAAATAAAAACGATAGTTTCAGATATCTGAGGATTCTTTGGTGTAATTTGAGACTTCCAAGTTAATGTCGATTAACTGCGCCCGTATTTTTAAGATCTGTTCTGCAAATAAGTCTCTATTTTCAGAAACAGGTATATATGCTGAAAGACTCGGGATTTTCTTATGGCGTGCTATTGATCACACTCACATGACAACACTTATTCATACTCAGCTGGTTTCAAGATCTGTAGATGTTTAAACTGGAGATAACCCAGAATGGTTCCATAGTGGAACTAGTAATGCAGTTGTTCATTGATGATTAGATGGAGGAATTTTGTGATTTTTTAGAGAATGAAATAGGTATTATGTTTTTAGTGGCATATAGGAATTTTCTCTGGAATGGCTTAGCTACCGCAATATTTTCCAAAATTTCTTGCCCAGCTGACTCATAAATGTCTCCTGTACATTCTTGGTTCTTTTCTCGTTGAGAGTTAGTTTGTTGGCTGGCCAGGGGAAATGAAATGATACTCAAATTATTTCAGAAAGACCTCCTGTAATGTATAGCACATTCTAGCTCATCTGACTGGAAATATTACACTTCCTTTTCTGTACTTGGATTTAAGCTAAATTGCTTGCTGTTCCCCATTCACCAACCACAAAACACGATTGAGAGTTATTTATAGTCTTCCTCATGTGGTAGTTCTCTCATCCATATCTATCTCTTTTCTTTGTCCCAAGTTCAGTCCTAAGCGAACAAATTATATAATAAAAGATTCCCTTGAGTCTTGAATCAAAATTGACTCCAGGGACTGTCTGGATGCATCCATGAAATTTTCTTTTCAATGGTTAGAAGTGGTTTTAGAACATAATTGTGTTTTTAGAAGACAGCATATTTTCAGCTGAGACTCAAATCCCGAGATGGCGCATTCTTCCTCAAAGATAGCTTTCCACAAACAGCAGGAAGAAGAAGGTCCAGTCTTTTGATGCTACCACCATGTAAAAGCAAGAAGTGTGAGTCTGTTCAGTTCCTGATAACAGTTTTTGGGCTTTCAGGCAATGATCTGCTAGATTAAGACAACCTGCCCGCTAAAGAATGAACAGATAGGGATGATTGATTTGAATGCGTTTTGTGGGAGATTCTGCTAAATACTTGGAAAGCAAAGTTTTTAAGTATGTGATGAACACGAGATTGAAAATTTTCCAAAGTACCTGAAGGCAGGACAAGAAGCAATGGTTGGAAACTAATCAAGGAGACAAGCAACTCAGAACTATGGAGAAATTTCCTGACAGTTAGAACAATTAATCGGTGAAACAGCTTGCCTTAAATTGTGGGTGCTCAATCACTGGAAGTTTCTAAGAAGAGATTGGACAATTATTTGTCCAGGAGGGTATAGGGTCTCCTGTTTGAGCAAGGGTTTGGACTAGAAGACCTATAAGATCTCTTCCAACTCTAACTCCAATTCTATTAATCTCTTGTCTGCCTCATTGATTGATTCATTATACTGTAAGTAAATCTGTGTTGGAAATTCCTTAGCAAAGTTATGAGAATGTGTGGGGTTACCTGTTAGAGTCTAATGACGATGTCATGATTTCTCCTAGTTGGAAAATGTCGTCCTGAGCATCCAGTGTGTAACTTATTTATTTATTTTATTTGTTGGATTTATATCCCGCTGCTCTTCCCCCAATGGGGAACTCTATGAGGATTACCCCTTAATGATTGGATGACCAAGAGATGGCCAACATGCTCTCATTTAGCATGTGGAATATTTCATGCTCACCAAGTGAAGATGCAACACATGTTGCCACTTTTGCATCTAGTTTTGTGTAGCACTCTAAGAGTCCTTGGCATAAGAAACTCACTCGGATCCATTTTTCAACCTAAAAACACTGTGTCAACCATTAATAACATCAGTGTCTTTTTAAAAAAAATGCTTATTTGTATACATTTCGGACTTATCACTAACATATGGATACGTGAACTTTTTTCCAAAGCAAAAAGTCTTTCAAGACCCTTTATAAAGTCAAATATATAGGATTCATATGCTGCCTTTTCCACATCCTCGTTCTGTTTCTCATCAAAGTTGGAAAGAGCATCTTTCTATTTGCAACCTTCTCATCTGAATAACCTCTCCCCTTCCGGATGTCTTTCTGTCTCTCGTGCCTTCCACACCTTCAGCTCTCCGATTTGTCAAATTGGAGTTTAGTTGCCAATCACCGCTTATCAGGTGTTGCTGTTTTTCCAAAAGATGGAAAGACAACAAAAGCGTTTATTAAGATAAAAGTGCACTTCCAAAGCGATTCCTTGAAAATGCCGTAGATACGCAGCTTTCAATCTTTTCATCGGCCCCAGCATTTGTTTTTTATTATAAGTAGTATAGCTTTTCCCTTTATTAGTTACAGAGCCGCGATGCCTAGCTAGCTAAGCACATGATACTAAGTACCTCCTTGCTTATAATACCACATACAAAGCAATGTTACACATATATTTGTGTGCAGACTCATATAAAAATCATGGAGAAGCACAACCACATTCCTCCCCATATATAATGAAATAATGACAAGAGATTTTCGAATGAAACACTCAGATATAATGCAGGATGCCACCTCTGCTTTATTTTTTCCTTTCAGTCTATTGTTTTTTTTTTTTTAAAAAAGAGGCATTTTGCACTTCAGTTAATATTTCTGTAATGGAGGTTTGCTTTAAAAGCCTATTCTTGTTTTGATTATGCTGTTTCCCATCCGTTCTTATGCTATTGACTTGACATTAAGACAAGAACTCTTCTGAAATAAAATATCTATAAAACTCCTGAGGAAATGTAAGCACTGTTTTTAAAAAGTGAGAGTTTCAGATATGTTCAATATAAAACAACTCACTAAAACTATCTGATTAATAAAGTCACCCCCTCAAAAAAAGCCCCCTTTTCAGATGTATTCTGCCTGAATTCACCAGTGAATTAAAAAAAGAAGCCATTGAGAAACAAAACATCACAAATGTATATATATAACACGATCGTTTCAGTGCAATTGGTTGGGTTTGCTAAATCATGGCTTGTTTTAGCCATGGTGCTCTCATTCATGCATCCCTCTAAGCTATAAATAATGATTTACCAAGTGCAATAGTTTCTTAAAAGAGATCGCTCAACAGTGATCTCAACTGTCTAATTGCCAGCAATGTGGTATTTTGAGCACATTTTGTTTCTCATGCTAAAAATTGCAAAGAGAAATGACTTTGCGAAGCCTGATCGGAATAAAAAGGCAAAGATTGAATGAAACAATATATATATATATATGTAAAATTTTTCTTGAAAGACGGGATTACTGTTTTTCAAAGTTGATTTCCCCCCCTTCTGTTAATATATTTAATGAAATTCACAATTGCTTTCATTCATATCGCTGTGTGCATGCATATACACACATATAAACATGCAAACACACACAAACATTTGAATGCTTGTGCCTCAATAGCAAATGTGTGTGTGTGTGTATAGAGAGAAGATGCACACGCTTACACTTTTACACTTTAAAAAAACTGAAGAGAGACTGCTCAGATCTGATTTTTTTACTCTAATGACAAGATTATTTCCCCCTGCTCAAAACAGCTGTAGTTTAACAATAGACATGAAGTGATTGCTATGTGATACCCCAGCTGAGATGTTTATGAACTTCGGCTATGAAATAAACCAAGAAAATATGATTTCTTACCATTTTAGCTTTCAGAAACATTATGTATGGAATAAAATGACCCTGTTATGTAAAATAATAATTAGTGAAGAGATCCGTTTCCGATAGATGGGAGAATAACATCTAAAGTTGTAAGTGTAAACAGTTTCCAGTGATTTTTCCATCTTTACGTTGGTGCTTCTCTAAACTGCACACTTCAACAAATGCAAGACGGTTTCATAAAGATGTTTCTCTAATTACGAATGTTAGGCTTCTATAATATCATGATTCAGTTCAGTTATCAGATTAGGACATGCTCTGGTTTGTTGGTTTTGGCTCAAGGTAATATGTCAACCAATCCATTTTGTCATATTCAACAAATTTTGAGGAAACGCAGTCATTATTTTGTGAATCCAGACATCTTGATCAATTCTTCAAACTGACACCCATTTGGACAAATATGTGATGCCCATATTCAACTGGCAACCATTTTGGCAGAAAAGGCTGATGGGACAGAAAAGTCAAGATTACTCAGTCAAGGCATGTGATTGAAAGCCCATTTGCACGTGCCTCTTATGTACAAAGAGGCAAGGATTTGGTGCCACTCTTGCCCCTAGATGTAGGAGATGACCAGGCTGAGCCTGAGGGTGGTGTCAAATACATCATCAGTCTGGAATCTCTACACCCCTGAAAGAGACCCAAGTCCAGCCTCCCTTGAGGTCCATTGACTTTTACCTGGCATCAATTTGCCGTGACTGTTAGTAGTTCAGATTCTTGCATTCACTTTTAACAGTCTTCAACAATCAACAGTCTTCAATTATTTCTCTTCTTTTAATGCCACAGAAATATGCCGTTTGATAATTATGTTACTTTCACTAGAAGTTACATGGACCTCAGAATATGGTTGCTGAATCTGGAAACAAGGTTATTTTGCAGATGATATTTAAGGAGAATTGTTTACATCATTTTGTAGATAGAAGGACAAAAGGAACGAATATTTGCAGCAGCAGGAAAGGATTGTGCGAATGACATTTTTTTTAAATACAGCTGGTCAATTGGAACCCTTAGCCCCAACCTTCTAACATTTGCTATTTATTGAACAATTATCTAGATCATTCACCTGGCATAATCATTCAACTGGAGGATAAACAGGCCTCTCTAAAATGTTGGCTACCTGGGAAATTCACAAAGTTGATCACATATGAGATTGGCAGCATTAAATGCCAACAGCTAATTTAAATAAGGAACATCTGTACATTATTATTTTGGGGATTTTTTTTTTTCAGGAGGGGAGGGAAGGGGGAAAGTTCTGTCAATTTAGAAATGTGCAGGTTTTATGAGCCATTGCATGAATATTTTTGTGATGCCTACGTGAACAGTGAAGAAATGGTTTAAAAATAAAAGGTTATGACAAAGGTGGCAAGTTGGATATGGAAAGAGGGGAAATGCAGAATACATATTACATTAGATCTGAAAATCTAGGGGTGGCAAAACTCCCACTGTTTCCTAACAGTGGGAGTATGGCTATGGAGGTTCTCAGTCATCTAGGTCAAGATTGTCCCAAAGGCAACTGGACTTTCTTGGTTGTTTGTTTGAAGACTTTTAACTTCTCATCCAAGAAGCTTCTTCAGTTCTAACTGAATGGTGGGGAATGAAGGGGTTTATATTCTGTGCAGTCATCTCATCATTAGGACACTTTCTGAGAGTCATTGAGGACACTTGGAGGTTTATCTGTGTCAACACCACCTATGTCCTGCGTACAACACAGTCCTTTCAGCAGTTCCAACAAGGTCCCACACCCATCTGCACCATTCTGTTGACCCTGAGGGCACCAAGTGGCCTCAACGATTCTCAGAAGAGTGCTAATGACCAGATGATTGCAAGGAATATAAATCCTTCCATTCCCTACCCTTCAGTCAGACTTGAAGAAGCTTCTTGGATGAGAAGTGACATGTCTTCAAGGAAAAACAAAGGAGCTCCAGTTCCTCTTGAAAAAGCACCTTTGGGACTTTTGGAAAAGCACTTTTGGGATAACAGTGAGGCCACGTGATAGCCCAAAGATATAATGAGAAGATTAAGATTTCGGTGCATTACTCTGTAAACTCTTAAAATAACACCCAGCCACCCCAGTACTATTCATTGTACCCGAGACTAATTCAATCTGAAACAATTTATTCTGAAGGGATATAGCAAAAATAGGTGATATATCATTATGGAGTGTTGGAAAATGCATTAATTTTTATGCGTGAGTTATGAAGATGTACAACTTGGTCAGGACTTAGGATAAACATAATATTCTTTAATTAATCCATTATGGTATGGGACATACATGCCACTTTTTATTGCTCTAAGGATGAAGTATGTTTTTCAAAAAAGGAAATTGCCACTTCTCAAACTAAAAGGCTCTTTTCCTAAATCATAAAATTGTATCATCCAATTTTTCCAATAGTATTAATGAGACAAGCATGTAAATCCACAGCTGAATTTTCACATAAAGGGTCATCCGCCTCAGTTAGATATAGTGAATCATTCTGTGCACTAAAATTTTAATATTAATTTAGAGATGAAACTTAAAAGAGTTATGCAAAGGAAATAGAAGCGTTTGATTGAAGGCTATGGCGTTTCAGGTCTTGTCACTTATGAAGCCTTTACACACCATAGTAAAAGCTAAATATATTTGAACCTAGATCCTGCATTGTTCTGTAAGTGCAGCTTTTGCACGAGGTCAAGATTTATGTCCTTGTTTTCTCTTCAGCCTGCCACTTTGGGACATCTTAGAAACACTTCTCCACAAAACCTGGTAACCCACAGGAACCATGACATGCATGGACAATTTCCATGCATGCATGGACAATCTTTGTCTCAAGGGGAGATCATGGGCTTAATAGCGGAAAACCCAAGTTTCAACTTCTAGCATTACTTTGGGGGTTTGCAGTAGTCAGTAACTCAAAGGATGGAGACCAGCTCTCACTGCTTGAGGCTAGAAGGGACATGAGTAGCTATCCTTTTTACCCTTGAGGATCACATGCTGGTTTGGCAGTAAGTTGGAGGTACATAGTGATAGTGAAACTACTCTGTCTCCTTCTCAAGGGCACACTTCCAACCTTCCCATCACATTAACCCATGGGGTTGGTCAAGTTTACATCTCATCTCCTTGTCTATTTGAACGCTGACTGTTATAGCCAGTGTAATTGTAGGCTTTACATTTTCCCAGGAGGACAAGCCTGACAGGCGGAGTAGAACAGGGAGACGAGAGCACAGCTTGTGTCTTGCTCTTCTTATCACTAGATTTTGTCTAGATTGTAGATTAATATAGACTTATTTATCCGAGCATGATCATAAATTATAGAATCACAGAGCTGGAAGGGACCTTGGAGGTTTTCTAATCCAACCCCCTGCTCAAGCCAAGAGGCCTTAC
>JANHGC010003854.1:311093-325047 GCA_027560395.1 Boaedon fuliginosus | reverse complement strand
GAAGGAAGGAAGGAAGGAAGGAAGGAAGGAAGGAAGGAAGGAAGGAAGGAAGGAAGGAAGGAAGGAAAATTAGAGAAAGCTCATAAAAATTCAAGACATGGAATTATACACTAAATATACATGAAAGCTCAAAAAGTTAGAACTGGCCTACTGCCTTTACATCTCCATTGAGTTCTCATCTTCTTCCATTTTCAACCTTTCTAGATGTGTTTTTACCCTGCCCTTTAAAAATATATTTTCTAGGATAATTCCATTCATAGACTAGACTAGTCTAGACTTAGACTAGAATAACAGAGTTGGAAGGGTACTTGGAGGTCATCTAGTCCACAACCCCTTGCTCAGACAAGAAACCCTATACTATTTCGCCGCCTTGTTTTCCCGGACCGGGGAAGAAAGGCGGGATACAAATTGCATTAATAAATAAATTTCATTAATAAATAAATAAATTTCAGAGAAACGGTTGTCCAATCTCTTCTTAAAACCTTCCATTGTTGGAGAATTCTTAACTTCTGGAGGCAAGTTGTCCCACTGTTTAATTGTTCTGACTGTCAGGAAATTTCTTCTTAGTTCTTAGGTTGCTTCTCTCCTTGATTGGTTTCCATCCATTGCTTCTTGTCCTGCCATCAGGTGGTTTGGAGAATAGCTTGACTCCCTCTTCTTTGTGGCAACCCCTGAGATATTGGACCACTGCTATCATGTCACCCCCAGTCCTTCTTTTAATTAAACTTAGACTTACCCAATTCCAGCAACCATTCTTTCTATGTTTTAGCCTCCAGTCCCCTAATCATCTTTATTGCTCTTCTCTGCACTCTTTCTAGAGTCTACATGCACACCTTTTATTAGCCATCTCCAACTGCACAGGTGTCCATTGAAATTCATTGTATATTTAGCCCTGTAATCCATCCATTCCTGCTTTATGACCTATTCCTTAATTGGTGCACATATCAAATATGATCCAGTTCAGCAGTGAAGGAACCTCTTATATGTCTCTGCTTTATACATCCAGCTTTGGCCCCTCTCGTGGAAAGTGGGGAGGGGGTCTGAGTGTTTTGGAGTACGAAGGACAAATATGTCTAAAATCAAAGGTAATTTAGAATGGGGTCCTAATTAGTAGTCCTATTTCCACATTGCTTAGCAACAAGATATAGCTGAGGAAATTTGCAGTGGCCAGTTTGTGTAAAGAAATTAAAGTTCTAGTGTGTTTTGTTTGTGGGATATATAGTCTGTACACTATGTAATGAACGTGGATCTACCTATAAAGTGAATTTCAAATGCTCCATCAATTAAATCGGTGCGGTTTGCTTTCCGTTATTTTAAATCTGCTTTCCTTCTGAACAAAGTGAAGTTTGCCATGTTCTTAACTTTTCTTATGTAGATACACTCTGCCAATATAATGTCCCGCTGTTGTTTAATTTCCCCCCAAAGTCCTGAATTGCTTAGGGTTATTGTGGGTTATTTAAATGGTTGCCATGTGAGACAATTCATCTCAAACAATCCTGAAAAAAAAAAAAATCACCTACTGATCTATTTTGCCTTGAATATGGACAGACTAATTTGGGAATAAATTAGTCACTAGCTTTTGGCTCTGACATACAGTGTATGTCTCTCCAGTAGGGTTTCTACCAAATGAAACATGTGTAGAAGGATTGCTAATCCTAGAATTTTACATTCTAGGGGTTTTAATTTTAATTTCAGACCCTTCATATAGTTTTTTTTTAAATGCAATTATAACTCCAGATGCACCTGAGCTGTGAAGCTGTCCATAGTGGCAGATAAAGGGACATCGTCAAAAACAAAGCAAAACAAATCAGTGATTCTTAAACTTTGTTAGAGAGAAAGGAGCTCCAAAGTTTTATGGAAATTATTTGCAGTTGATAGAGGCAGTAATTTGTTTTTGTATATATGCAAATTGAAGAGCTCTCTCTCTCTCTGTGTGTGTGTGTGTGTGTGCTTTTGAGTCATTGTTGATTCCTAACAACTGTCTATAGAAGTCCCTGCAGTTTTCTTGGCAAGATTTTGGAAGTGGTTTGCTATTGCATGCTTCCCAAGGCTGAGAGACTGACTGGCCCAAAGATAACCTTGTGTCTAAGCAGGACTAGAATTCACAGTCTCCTGGTGTTTAAACTGATGCCTTAAACTACACTAACCTAGCTTTCGTCCCTTTCTTTGCTTTGACCATTCTTCTGGTCTCATTGCAACTCATATTTTATTGTGTTTGGTATTCAATGGTTTGAACTTTTAGTTTCTCCCATGACTACTTTTGTTACTACCTCATTCTGTGTTTGATTCTGAATCCCTAAATCATACGTTTGATTTTTTTAGTGTTTGGAACAAGAATATCAATTCAGTTGATATTCAGTTCCCTTTCTCTTGGTATGTGGGCCTCAGCTCAGCTTAGATTACTTGGAGAAAATGCTTCTCCACTATTTTGACATGAAAAAATCATTTCTAGATATTTGAAGGGCCATTGTGCAAAAAGGAAGGAGTGGAAAGGTGGACCAGGACCATTGTCCTTAAACTAAAAAAGCTAAACATCAGCGAGAAGATCTTAAACTTCAAACAATTCAACCAGAGAACAAGTTGGTTCAAAAGATGGAGGACTCTTCTTTGTTAAGGTTTTTAACCAAAGGCTGTGAAGCTTTGTGCGGTGTTGAGACTTCCCTCTCATCTCTACCAGGGGATGAATCAGTGAAGCCAGCTGCACTTACACATAAAATATAGAATCAGGCATGTTATATCTGAATTTAGGGTGGCCAAATGCAAAAGAAGATGTAGAGTCCCAACCGTGAATTATTTCCCAACCTGGTTGTCAATTCTGAGACAATGGGAGGCACCAGAGGCGCCAAGTTGCATTAGAATATAATTTCTTTTGGCAGAGTTGAGATGCTGAGCAGGAGTGTAAAACTGCTAAAATCCCCTCTTCTGCTGCAGAATTTAGGAAAGGGGGAGAATTTCACTTCTTCACATGATGATACGAAGGAATCAATATTTTATAGGAAACATTTCAATATTGTGTTTCTTCACTTTGGCAACATAGCTGGAAAAAGATCACAGAAATGTCATTCCAGAATCATTTGCAGATTTTCTCCGATGAATACCACTTGATTTTGCCTGCATGATTACAGTTCCTTCTCTTGTGATTGGCTGCACGGGTTGCATACGGCTCCTCTGATTGGATGCGCTCAATAGCTACCCAATGCCCTACAAAGGGCAGGATGAATGACAAGTTGAATACACAATTTAACATTTCTGCAATGTTGGATACTTAGTCATCCAATTAGGAGGGCAAACAATAGCACATAACTCATAAAAAAAAGACCAAACCCAGCACAAATTTTGAACTTCTATATGCATTTCTCTCTCTCTCTCTGTATCTTTATATATACATATTTATGTATATATGCGTGTGTATGTTTGTGTAGAAGTATGTGTGGGGGAGAGAGAGAGGGAGGGAGGGAGAAAGAAAGAGAGAGAGAGAGAAAATTTATCTCTTCCATCACTTTTCATTTGGTTCTTTGAATGGAATGCCTCATATAATTAACAAAGATTATGAACTGCAGATTCCAATGCAAAACACATCTGAGTTAAATAAATTACAAGGAAGAAGAAAAAGTCCACCTACTACATAATGAATTTTTTTTTTAAGTTCATGTGGCTGCAAGTAAGGATTTGAGGGTTATATTGAACTCAACTCAAAGGAGGGACATCTCGCATTGCAACATTTCCAGTCAGAGTATCGCTTTGGTCTTTTTGGAGAGCTAATTGTTGCTGTAGCCGTGAACTGTCTTGTTTCGCTAACAAGGTGGAGCAAACAGCGTGGGGATTGGATTGTACAAGTTCTTACGTAGCTGGGGTGCAGAAGTAAAAAATTACATGGGGCAACATCTTTTTTTAAAAAAGATGTGGAAAAGAATCATGGGGAAAAAAAACTTTCCCTTGCATTCTCTTTTATCCCAACAGAGTTTGTCCCCAACTTACAACAGTTTGTTTAGAGACCGTGTGAAATTACAACGGTACCGAAAAAAAGTGGCTTACGACTTTTTCATACTTCGTATACGACCAGGGCCGCATCCCCACAACCAGCTCCAAGCAAATGGGAGTTTAAAAACCTCTACCTACTAACCGAGTAACTGTTAACCTAAGTCTTCCCTTCCTTTAATCCAATGAGTAATTATTTTGTTTTCACAGATGGGAACATTGAGACAGAGTGATTAAGCCGCCTGCTTTCAACTCTTGCCTGAATTGGGATTCCATATGTGAAGTCTGGTCTCTGGATCGTGTGTACAGACTACTAAGACCCCAGATTCTATATGTCCCAGGTAAGAAAATGGAACGGTGTACTGTGCTAGTAATGTGTGGCACATTTTTAGTTGATTAGGCTCTGGATACATATATCTGCCTTGATTTTTCAATTAGAAGATAAAATATATATTTCCAGACATATAGTGCATTTTCTTCTTAAAAGAGACACGTCTAGAAAAGTTTTTCAGAACTGCTTAATCCATAGAAATACATCATTAATTTCCGGGGGCTGTTATATTCAATGCTGGGGTAAAGGCTGAAGGAAGAGCAAGTTAGCCTCTGATGGTTTGAGGAGTATTTTTTAATTTTACTTCTTAGGAAAAAAAAGTGTAATCAAAAGGAGACAATATTATTTTTTTCATATATTCTTTCCTTTTCAATTTAAAATGCGTCCCTCTTTTGTGGCATTTAGTCTACTAGTAAATGCTGTGAATAAATGTAAATGTTGGCCTGGACAGCAAAACAAATGAATCCTGATTTCCAGATGGTTTTCAGATGGCACTACTTGTGTATATGTATGTATATTAGGCATGAACAATATATAGATATATATACATTAGATGGATGGATGGATAGATTTTTCCTTTGTCTGAAAAAGTTTGGAAACTTTAAGATATCCATAACAAAAGCACAACATTCTTACTCATCTCTACTTGGACAATTTAATGCTATAAAATATGTCCCTTAAACATGAGAACCCCCTCAGAAAAAAGAGAACTGGGAATTCTAATTTATCATTTATAAACATTTATTACCAGCTTTTCATTATTACTGCCTTTCAGTGCATAGAGACTGAAGCTCAGATCTTTAAGGACCCAAGCAAAATATACGTCAGTTCAGTTTCTCCCTTATTCAATTTTATTTAGAAAAGGCGGTTTTTGAGACAAATTTGGATATTTTTTTTTAAATTGAAATAACAAACCATCCGTAAGACATACATCCTTACGTGTTTAAAAACGGGATCTGAAAGTTCTCTGGCCTTGCTTATATGAACATTACGATTTCCTGGCAGTTTCAGAAAGAGAGAGAGGGGGGGGGGAAACCCTGTATTTTCAACTTAGTTAGTTAAAAACTAAATGATGGATGTCGCCCACAAAATGATCCAACTGCAGCATAAATAAAAGAATGGAGTAGGTGCGCGTGAAAATGATCCAACTCCTTGTTAAAATGACTTTTCATCCATATGCACAAAGATTCTGTGCACAAGAATAATTTATTTTTTAAAAAAATTATTTTATTTATTACATTTTTATGCCGCCCAATTCCCCAAGGACTCTGGGCGGCTTACAACATGGATAGCGATAGCACTCAGATTTTTATACGCTGCTTATCAGAGCTTTACAACACTCCCCAAGCGGTTACAGAGTCAGCCTGTTGCCCCCCAATAAACAATCTGGGTCCTCATTTCACCGACCTTAGAAAGGATGGAAGGCCGAGTCCACCTTGAGCCTGGTGGGATTCAATCTGACAACCTGCTGAACAAGTCAGCAGAGTCTGCAGTGCTGCATTTAACCACTGCCCCACCCAGGCTCTTTCTAATTCTATCCATCCACCCTTTTACATGCAAAGAAACCTCTCCCACAAGTATGAATATTGCGGAAGGGTGGTAAATTACAACTCAACCCATACTCACCACTGGAATTGCAATGCTGGCGAAGAGATCCTGCAAGTAGCTCCATTAGCAAAATAATAAAGAGGTAAGTTGATGGTCTGGGCAGAGATGGAAAACATTCGAAGGACGGTTGCAGGAATTGGGTATGTCTCGTGGAGTGAAAAGAAGGAGCAGGGATGACATAATAGCAGGGTTCTGATATCTCAGGGATGGCCACAAAGAAAAGAGGAACAATCTATGCTCCAAAGCACCAGAAGGTAAGACAAGAAACAATGGATGGAAACTAATCAAGGAGAGACGCATCCTGCAATTAACAGTGAGAACAATCAACCAGTGGGACGGCTCCCCTCCAGAAGTTGTGGGTAGCTCCATCACTGGAGGCTTTCAAGAAGAGACTTGAAGGAACGCAAAGAGATCCTATCCTTCCCTAATAACATATCGATATACGATAAAGCCATGCCGCCAGCTCCTCCTTTCTATGGCTTTACGGAATAGGTGAAACTGTCCCTGTGGAATTCCAAATTAACACTCCCCCAAAACTTATCCAAAGACGCTCACAAAGAGCTTCAAAGCTGTTTTCCTCCCATCTGCAATTCACTGTCTATATTTAACTATGTGTGTACAGATTGTAAAGAAGGCATACATTCACTTCGGTTGGGTGATAACAACACACTTAGATGCTGCAAAGGAATCAACCGTAATTACTTAAATGACACTTCTTGCAAAATATTAATCTTTGTGCACATGGTTCCCTTTTAAACAGATTGTGTGTTTATATATATATATGTGTGTATGCATATATGTATGTTTCTATGTATGTATATGTCTGTCTGTCTGTCTGGGTTTTCTATGCTAGTATTAATTCTATTTGAGCCATATCAGACCGATGTGTGAGAAGTAAAAGAGAGAACACTGTAACTGTCGAAGTCTTTGCTCTTTGTTTCTTTGTGACCTCGGCAATCTCTTTAGTAAGCTATGGTTCACAAAACTGGCACACAGCAGCATCTCTGCAGTGGAAAAATCATAAACCAGATGGAAGCTTTACATTTTTTTTTGTTTAGTTTTTAAAGAGCAGGTTTTTTTTTTATAACATCGCTTAAAATCATTCTGATGCATCGTTCTGTTTACACTTAAGACTTTGTAGCTAAGATGTTTACACTACAGAGAATGTTTTAAGATATTTTATAGTTATGATATTTAGATAATTGGCAAGAAAAAAGATAGTTTGTTGAGATTACAGTGATGTTGGTAACTGTGAAGTAACTTATGAGACTCAATAAATATGTCCAGTTCAGTGGAAAGTACAAACTCGGTTAAAACAAAACAACACAAGAGGGAATGTCTTCTTAGTGAAATCATTTCCTTTTCTTAATCAAAAGATGACAACCACTGCTTTAGAATTCCCATCTGTAACACACTATCCCACATATCTGTTTATCTACTGTGAGATTTTAGGGGTGTTCTTTTTTTCCTTTAAAAAAAAATATAATTGTTACAGTTAAGTATGTTGGTGAAGTGTTCTTTTTTCTTTTTGTAATAAAGTCTCCTGTTGAGTTATGTGCCAAAATGGACAAAGTTAATTCTTTGCGGGATACCTTAAACGCTGGCCTGCACAACTTCTGTTTAAGCGCTTCATTTTCATATGAATGCCATTTCGATGCTTTAATGAAGAATGTGTTTCTTCTGAGCATCTGGTTTCGGGGCTTTCCTTAATGCATTAATCAAAAACAATAACTTCTTTTAACTTTTGCAAAGTGCTCCAAGGAGAAGTATGAAATAATCTGTGTGTGGGCTTTCCTATGTTGGGAATGCAAACATTTCACAATAAACACGAGTAAATGAAAGTACTTGGCCAGATACGCTGAAAGATAGGACATGTTGGGTTAATTAATGCCTACCCCGTTAAAATAAACCTTGCTTTCAAGATCTGACCAATAAAAATCATTAGTATATTTGGATCAGATGTACTGAAGGATGATTTTTTTTTAAAAAAAAAATGCATATGTTAAAACTCTTCCAGGGCGGATTGTCCTTGAAAAACCTAAAACCAAATTAAAGTCAAAGCATTCCATTACCTCTGTGTCCTCTTTGTATTTTCAATATAGTGATATGATGAATTATTCCAGTTTTATCTGCTCTTCCTGGGATTGATTTAGTATTGATAGCCTTAAATTTATCATTTTAAATGTGCAAATCGCAGTTATGCAGGCAGCAAGTTATGTAGTTTCAGGCATTGTTCTCCTCCAGAACGTACCATCTGATTATATCTATAATCAAATTACTCTTCTGTTGTATTTTTTAATCAAAAAAGGGTTTATCTTTCCTGATCTTGAGTATAACCATTTTAGTGGTAATCTTATGTTTTAAAAAAAAAAGTGTTTCTGGGCTGGCTGTGAAATTGTCCGTATAACTAAGCCTTTACTTTATTTACACATTTTTCTCTTTTTGTTGTCTAATTAATTTACTTTTAGCTGATCTACATAAAAATAGAGAATTTGAATTAACTTACTAAAGCCACATTAGCGGAATGGTGTCAGAGGAGTTCATAACATGTTCAAATAAAGATACTCAAGTTAAACACCCTCGTAGCACAACCCCTAGTCTGGTTACTTTCAGAAATAGTTGACCCACAGCAATAAAAATGACAAACTTCTGGGTTATAAATGCCACACACACCTAAATTTCCCCTTAGAAGGGTAAATAAGGGAAATCCATTGTAAGAAGGGGCAAAGCATGGTCTGATAATACAGTTAATACAGACCATTTTTCGCACTTATGAACATGACATCCCCATGGTCAAAATGGAGCCGCTTGGCAAATGACTCATGTTTATAATGGTTGCAGGCTTCTGGGGTCATGCGATCCCCTTTTACGACCATCTGAGAGCCAAAGTCAATGGGGAAGCCAGATTCACTTTACAACTGTGGTACTAATTTAACAAGTGCAGTGATTCACTTTACAACTGCAGCAAGAAAGGTTGTAAAACGGGGCAACATTCACTGAACTGTCTTGCTTAGTAACAGAAATTTTGGGCCACCAGTTGTGGTCATAAGTGCGTAATATAACTTGAATTTCCGATCCAAAATTGAGTTGACCACTAACCATTTGTATTTTTTTTTCTTGATTGATTTAAGCTCAAGCTGTTGACTAGCATTTCAGATACCCTTTCATCTAACAGGGCTGCTCTCACGATGGTTTGACTCAAGTATTTCTCTTGAAACACTATATGAATATTCTAAGAAGGGAAAGCCACCTAGGAGTGAGTTTATTTATTGACTTAAAAGATTTGTATGGCTGCCCATCTTAAAGCACAACTCCGGGCAGCTTGCAAAGATTAAAATATTTGTAAATCCCAGCAGAGAATTAGTTAAAATATTAAATATGAAATAACTTTCTGAAACAATTTTGGACCATACAAACAAGCCATTATGTTTAACAACTATTCAGATGATAAGAAGCTCAAATGGTTGAGAAAGGAATTTGGCTAGGTATAAAATACATGATTATAGAGTAGCTAGATTGTATTGTTATGGTCATTTATGTTTTTTTTTTTAAATAAATAATAGGATATTTTAGAAGGAGAAGAGAATAAGACTGAAGACAATGGCACCTTTGTGTCCAAGAAACTGAACAATGAATTGTCTTTCTTTGGACAGTCAGTCCCTTGCAACTTTGCACGAACAGTGCTTTGCCAAAAATAAAACAGAATTTTCTGCAAGCTTATGATCAAATTTTAACCATCTTATCCCAAGCTTATTTAGGAAACCAATAAAAAACGTACTTGTATTTTGTTTGAATATGATGCTTGTTTTAATACGAATATTGTGATAATATAAACAGCATAGCACCATCACTACAGATTTTAGGTTTCCTGAAATGAGGGCCTTATATCACAGCATTTGAAGGGTTTATTCATAGGTTTATATTTAAAATCAAAAGGTCACCATCTACAATTCATTTTTAGAGAACAGAAAGGTCTATTCCACTAACTGCTCTAAAGTAATTGGTTTGTAGTTTGCAACCAGTGTCAGGTGGAGAAATAAACTGTAGGGAAGCGGTAAAGAAATATACAAATAATAGGTAGGAAACCGCAAAAACTAATCCAGATTCAATACATGGGAGCGTTGATAAAAAAATAGTTTACAATTCCACAAATGTTGAGTACTGATGATATCTAAAGATTTCACTGGGGGACTGGTGATATTTTTAGAAGAAAAAGCCATGTACTTTTCCTTAACCAGGTTTCTCCTTGATGTATAGCAGGGATGCCAACCCATGGACTGGATGCATCGTGCATAGGCCACGCCCACCCCAGCTCCGCAAAACGTCACATGACAACAACACGACATGGCGGGTTTGACACCTGTGATGTACAGGAACATACATGCATAAGGCAATATACAGTCGGGGAATAACTCCAGAATAGGCGATGATGATCACCCCCTATATAGGTAGTCCTGTATCGTTTGTTTGTTTATAAAATTTATTGGCCGCCCGTCTTACCATAAGGGAACTCTGGGTGGCTGACAGACATTAAAAACACCTCCTTAAAACCTGAATAAATTAAAACCAAAAATTAAAAGCAAGGATGTGTGGGGAGGGGGAGGAGAGGGCAGAACGGGGTGATGTGGGGTCTCTTGTTATTCAATCAATCACCCCCACCCTTGTATTTTTCCTCCATTGGGGCCCCAGGCCAACTGCCCAAGCCAGGTCTTTTGTCCTTTACTTATTGTTTGTTTGTTTGTTTGTTTGTTTGTTTGTTTGTTACACTTTTATTCCGCCCAACTCCCAAAGGACTCTGGGCGGCTTACAACATGGTTCCAATGGGGGAGGGGGGTTCCCATTAATATTATCTGTGAATAACGGATTCCACCTCCCCCTCTGCTCATCCTGCTTCCTCCCTCCCCAAGGTTTTGTATTTTTATCCTTTCCAACATTAAAGGAGAAGCTTTGTAGCTCAGGGTTGAAAAGAGGGGTCCTTGGCGCTCTCTGAACCTGGTTGTTTTCTTGCAGATGCTTCACTAGCCAACATAGGTAGCACCGCCAGCTTTAAAACTAGCACTGAGGGTGTTACCTAGTTTGTGTAGGTAAGAAAACATCTGCAAGTGCGAGAAAACAATCGAGCTCAGAGAGCACCCAGGGCCCCTCTTTTTAACATTGGATGCTGCCTAGGGTTACCCTGTGACAAGACGGGCAGCCAATAAATTTATTAAATAAACAAATTAATAATAGCAGCCTTCAGTGATATGATGTAAAGGCGGCTTCCTTTCAACTGGTCTGATTTCAGCTCCTGGTATTCCTAATCACCACACTCAATGTCCAGCCTCAGCAAATTCCGAGGGTCCCAGTTTTGCGGCCGAGAGTCCCAAATTAGGGTCCCCATCAGCTTTGCACCCAGTGTCGAGGTCCTCAGGGCATTGTTTTCAGAACGGCAGAGGTGTGAAAGGGATCCTTTTTTCCCAATGTCAAGTTTGGCGAGCGATTAAAGTCATAAAAGTCACCAATAACCCTCCTGTGGGAACTAAACAACAGTAAAAATTGGAGGTCTGGGGAAAAAAAATGTCCACTGTATACGAACAATAAGTATTGGTTGTTTCTCTTTAAAGCATTGCATTCGTTTTGGGTTGCGTGGTTCCCACTGCTCTGAGCAGCAGTAAAGTAGCTAAGATTCCTCCCCTCTAATGCGTACCTTTGAAATACTATTGACTAAAATAGAGGTCTTTTTGAGAGCTAAAAGTCAGAGCATGTAGAGCTAATTCCCAGCCTCTTTTTATCTAAACCATTCTCCTTTATTATGAGTGCGGTTGGTGAGTACTTTCATGGATGCAAAATTTCTGATAGCAGATGGCTCTTTAACACAATCCATTGGGTTGGAGGCAAAGCTAGATACATTTGGACTGGAAATAACTCTCTGTTGAAAAGGAAATTTTGAGGATAATCAACCCTCAGATAATGTCTATATTTCTGCTTCTCAATAGGTCACAGAGAGGGAAGCAACACTCCCTTGATGGCTTTATTGGGCAACGCTTACTGAGATAAACCTCCTGCTCATTATTTAAAGAGAAAACACTCATAATTGAATGAATATGGGAGAAGTGACATCACTTAAGGGCAATAGGCCTCTGATCTCCTTGTCACAATTCCCGTGATTTATTTATTTAGCATATGATGAGAACATGACAGAAGAGGAGTAAACATACACACACAATCCACATAATTATATATACAAACACATCTATGGGGTCTCATAACTGGATGCACAATTCAGCTATCCAGGGGATCGTCTTTGGTATTGTTTCCTGCAGTTTTTCTAGGGAACCACAGAATGCACGTTGCGGGGCAATCTTGCACAATATGTTTGGATATCGGGATCACAACCACAACCAGGGGAATATTTCCATCCCCGTTGATAAAGGGCAGAGGCACTTCTTCCAGTATCACACCTAATTCTGTTTAATTTTGCCCAGATCAAATGATGAAGATCAAAACCAGATGGTTTGGTAGAGGAATCACTAACGGTCAGGCCACAAGAAGGTGCCTTGGACTGTTCCTGTCTCTGGTCATTCTCAGAGTTAAACTGGCTAGATTTTATGATTCTTGAAGAATGTATTTTTTTCTTTATGTACACTGAGAGCTTATGCACCAAAGACAAATTCCTTGTGGGTCCAATCACACTTGGCCAATAAAGAATTCTATTCCATTCCATTCCATTCCACTCCACTCCACTCCACTCCACTCCACTCCACTCCACTCCATATTCTATTCTATTCTATTCTATTCTATTCTATTCTATTCTATTCTATTCTATTCTATTCTATTCTATTCTATTCTATTCGATTCTATTCTATTCTATTCTATTCTATTCTATTCTATTCTATTCTATTGCATTCGCAACTTTACCGTGGCCAGAGCACCTGGACAAACGCGAGACAGGACGCAGCAGGGCAGCTTTGCCACGCCTGGGGGACGCGCCGGGTACGGGAAAGGCAGTGGGCGGCAGCATGACTTTGGGGCAGCTGCATGGGGGAGGCACCTAAGGCATCGTAGGGAAACAACTTTGCCACACCCCACTATACCCGGGCGAAGCAGGGGACTCAGCTAGTACATAATGCAATCCTCCTCAGAACATTGTTACATGCAGTTCAATCAATGCATTTATTACTGGACTGCCAGCATGAAATTAAAAAAACAACCTCTTTCAGATGACTTGTTTCAACTCAATGTGGTACTTCTTGCCCTGATAACATTCTTCACATATATAAAAAAAAGCTCCTTGTGAACCGAAGAAATGTCTGCAAAAGGCTACAACAGATCTATGCCTTGGGGTGTTGCTTTCTCCAGAGACACCCTGACCCTTTCGTGACTACCCCATCAATAGTTCGGCTTGAGGGCAGATTCCCCTGACCAAAGTCAAGGGGTGATACAGGGTAAGAAAACGCGTGAGTTCGTGCCTTTGGGGTTTTTTCCACGATGGAGTTAGAAATTTTCCAGAATCATAGCTTCTTCTTCTTCTTTTTTTTAAAGAGCCTTGAAACAGCTCGCAAACCCTGCGTTGTGGTGTGGCCTGCAAGAGAGCTCTCAGCGTCCGCGTGCAAGAAATCTAGCCAGCTCCCACAAGGAATGCAAAGCTTTTGCCCTTCCTGCCGTGTCCTTCCTTCGCGTGGTGAGCCACGCGTTGGAAGTGTGCTTTTGCGGTGACACAGGTGGCTCTTTCTGTTCCTTCCCAGCTACTCTCACCACACTGTTGTGTCCCACGCCTGAAACACACGGATCAGGACCAGCCCTTAAAAACACAGCATCTTTTATTGTGCAACCCCCCCCAAAGTCCGTTGTGCTTAGAAGCAGAGAAATATTTCAACTTGCCAGAATCCTCTGACAAGTCTCCACAGTACTCTGGGCAAAATGCCAAGTGATTAGAAAGAAAATAAACCCTCCCGGTAATTAAGCCACAGTCCGAAACTCTCAGTGCAGTCTTTTCACAGAGAAGTAGGTTGCAGAGCTGAACACTCGAACAGGAAGGCTACGAACCAGAATAAACCA
>JANHGC010003854.1:228024-242093 GCA_027560395.1 Boaedon fuliginosus | reverse complement strand
CCTTCCCGTCCCGGCCCTTCCCTTCCCGTCCCGTCCTTTCCCTTTCCTTCTTCCCGTTCCTTCGTCCCTTCCCTTCCCTTCCCTTCCCCCCAGGGAGAGAGAAAACTAGAGGGAAAAAAAAGAGAGAATGAATTTATGCCAGGAAATAATTAAGAGTGTTAAAATTTAAAAGCAGCATGCAGTGATCCCTAGGTTGCTTTGATTGGCAAAATATTCTCAGGAAGAGGTGACAAACAATTTGGGGGAAATTAAAAAGATTCACTCGCAGTACAATGGTCCTTCAGATTATTTGAGTTGTGGCTGTTATGGGGACCATCGTTGCTGATTATTTGTTTGTCTCGTTTGGTGTCAGGTTGACTGGGAGGCAAAGCTGCACTTCTTTTAAAGCTCAGCTGTTATAACTGAACGCCATATGTAGCATTTCTGGTGCCCGATATGGAACGACATACATGCTGCTCCATGTTTGCAAGAGATTTAGAGAAGCTTGAACGCTGGGTATGAAAGCTGTGCGCATCTAGGCATTGGGGAGAGCACTTCCTGGCTGGGGTTCAGCTTTTTGTTTCTTACATAACGTCCATCAACGGCAGCAGCCGAGAAGGAATTGCTTAACTGGGGAAGGCAAAAGGTCTGCTTAGCCTAGTGCTCTGTTTCCAAGGGTGACCAGCCAGATGTTGCTGGGAAGGTCACAAGCAGGATGCCGTGTCAGATGCCAACCCCGTCTCATTAGTTTCTGAAACCCAATCATTTGGCAGATTGTGGAAGTTGTTGTGGGGGTATTGCAGAGGTTGCTTCTGAGCGGATAGACTAGACTAGACTTCTTTCTCAAGGGACGAGAGGCAGGGACAATGATCAAGCTGCTTGTTGGCTTTATCAGTAGGGCATCATCCAATGAAGCTACCCATTGAATTGTTGCATCAGGCAATTTCCTGCGATTCGTTTGCATTGCTGACGAAGAGATATATCTATTCTATCTCTTGGTTCCATCTCTGATCATTTTTCCTCCTATTTCAGTCCAGATATGAATACAGGAAGTCCTCGTCTTACAATATTTAGTGACCATTCAACGTTACTACGGCACTGAAAAAAGTGACGGTTACTTTCCAGCATCCCCAGCATCATGTGATCAACATCCAGATGCATGACAACGGGTACATATTTATGACTGATGCTGTGTCCCAAGGTCACGTGATCGCCTTTTGTGACGTTCTGACCATGGGGGAAGTCAGATACACTTAATGACCGGGTGATTCACTTTATCAACTGCAATGATTCACTTAACCACAGAGGCAAGAAAGATTGTAAAATGGGGTAAAATTCACTTAACAGAAATGTTGGGCTCAGTTGTGATTGTAAGTCAAGGACTACCTGTATGACGCAAACTTTCTTTTATTTTTACGTGATTCTTTAACTGAAATGTTGCCACGTGGAACCATGATGAAGAGTGGCCTTGAAATGCCAACCGTTCTGGACTAGCCGGACTTGGATAAAATTGAGCAGCTGGAATGTCACTGGAATGTTAGTTCCTGTCATGATTGTGATCTTAAAAAGAATTCTTTGGTAAGATCAGTAATGGTAGATCAGTTTCCTTGAAATATGTTTCACTCTTATTGATCAAAACATCTGAAGTTTATATCCTACGGCACACCCCTCACTTCAGATAGAATGGCCAGTTTGGCCTGGTGGTTAAGAGACTAGGCTAGAATATGGGAGACTGTGAGGTCTAGTCCTGCCTTAGGTATGACAGCCCTTAGGTATGACAGCCCACTGGGTGACTTTGGACAATCACCAGGAGATTGGGAGTTCTAGTCCCATCTTTTGCATGAAAGCCGACTGGGCGACTTTGGATCAGTCTTCTCTCTCTCTCTCTCTCAACCCAATACACCTCTCAGCTTTGTTGATGTGGGAAAAATAGAAGGAAGAAGAATTATTAGATACATTTGCCACTTTGAGCTGTTTATAAAATAACCAAGGTGGAATGTACATGAATAAAAATAAAAATAAACAAACGACAGAGAAAGATTGCAAACGTGCCTTAAAATATTGGTCACAATATTTGTTGCAGATTTTTTTTAAAAAAAATATGAAAGCATCACTCCATGTTTTCAAGTAGAAGGAGTGTGACTTCTAAAAGGGTGAGAATGGTAAGCTTTGTAATACCCCTTTGAAGTAAAACACATCCTAGCACATTACGTAAGTGAAATGTAGGAGTTATCAACTTCACACAGAATACAGCTCCCCCCCCACCCAATTTATTTTGGGTTAGATTGAGAGTAACTTTGTCAAGACCACGATAGTTGCTGAAAGACAGCACAATGGTGCTACTAATAGGCAGGAAGTACAAGAAGATTCCTGTTTAAATTTTCATTACTAGTTATTTAAGGATATTACCAAAAATATTTCACTGTCACCATATGATGTTTCTATATATAGCAACTATGAATCAGATACCTACTGTAGAATGCATTATAAAAATAACAGTATAATATGTTCGTGCTTAGATCTGTATTTAGAGATTTTAAAAACCACCAAGATGCAATCTGTTTTTCCTCAGCATCACAGCATGGTTTGATTGAAAGAAGTCTTAAGTATTTTATTGTTATTTATTGAAAAACACACACAGGTCCATTTTGGAGAGGAATCCAAATGCCTTAAACATACAAGCATACATTAAAATGGCTCTAGTTAAAATAAGGGAAAGGAAAGGAAACTCAATATTAATGTTGGAGGAATAGCCCTGAAATAACAAAGCGAACAAGACAATAAGGGGAGATGTTACTGGAGCATCCACATTTGAGCAAAAGGCCTTTGAGAAGGAAATCCTGATGAATGTCCACTACTAAATAATAGTCTTGTTCTGAAAAGAACAAGTCAATCCTTGCCAGGTCTTATTTAGTCATGCAACTTACTGAATCTGGAGGCAGTCTTCAGATATTGAAAGGAGCACATGGAATGGAATATATGGCAGAAGGCACTTTTTTTGAGAGATTTCTATCACTGAGACCTTTGAAAACCGAACATTGGCATTGAGATTGGAATCGGTACACAAACTGGAAACGAGTGGAGAAGAAAATTGAGGTAATACATTCTGAACGCCTAGACACAGCAAGATGGTCTTGTAGAGTGTAGACTTTTCCTTAAGCATTTTCAGGGAAGCTTCAGAGCATGGAGAAACCTGAGGTGACTTGTTCTCTAATGACTTGATGGTCAAAGCTTGGCTACCAGCCAAGGATGGCAAAAACAGGCCCTACTGCTGATGCCCTTGGTACATCCAGAAGAATTGTGAGATCAAACAGTAACTCCCAGTTTTTAAAGCTGATAAATTAAGATTAGGGTTCCATCATGTCTCATTGTCTACCCAAGTTCTTCTGCTGATATCAGATTGACCCCAGAAATATATATACACATTGGAACTTCTTCCTCAGATATACACATTGCAAGTATAAGCATAAATACTTAGCATTTGTATAATGTACCGAAGTGTGGAAAGAAACCTGGACCTCAGGATTATTAATAAACTTTTGAGACTAAAGCGGGTTTGAATCAGAGATTTCTTCGCCCACAGCTCTAAACCACAAAAACTTAAACTCATCTGGAACATCAATTTAGAAATAGCTCTTCCAAGCTACTTTTCATTCTATCATTAACTGTATTTCACTTACACGGTGCTTCTTCCATATTGGAGATGCTGATTTATTACAACATTAATTGAATGTATAATAAGTCTGCGGAAGAAGCAACATCTGGAAGTTGTTGATTACATATACCTCAAAGTCCAAGAATTCATTCAAACAAAAAAAAATGTTTGAATTACAATTGATGAAAGCCCAGAGTGGCCATATGATGTGGTCGGAGTATAAGTGGGCATTTAGCTAGTTTGGGGTTGCTTGTTTGGACCTACCTAGAATCTCTAGGGAACTCAGCTCTTGATGCACAAGGCTCTAGAATTTAGATCCCTCATTTTTGGAACCTGGAGAATACTAATGTTTAGCATTTCGTGTTTTTCTTAACAGACGATTGGGGGGCTGGTTTCCCAAGGGGAGTGCCCCACTTTGACCAACTTTTTATAATGAAAACAAGGAGGCATAGCAAACAAGTGCCCTCAGGGTAACGCAGCTGCTGTTTCATCTTGTGGGATAGGTTTTTTTTCTCATTCAGAACAGCAAACCAGCTCAAAGGATAAGGATTACATTAATGTGGCAGCGTAGCAAAGCATTGTTGGGATGATACCTGTAAAATATAAGTGCAGGAATTTATATTCTCTGCCCCTCCCTTTCAGGAACCACTATTCTTTTTTTGTTTTCCCTTGAGGAGGAAATGATCGGGCTCAACTTATCATATTTTTGGATATGTTATTAGAAGCTCCCTTGAAACTTCTATAATCGTGGGAAAAGTGGAAGGGAAGAGAAGAGGCCAACAGCAGCAAGGTGGATAGACTCGATTACGTTGGGAATGGAGGGACTGTTGGAAGATTTTAAAAGGCAACGTATAACATCTGAGTGCTATTCCTATCTCTGCTGTAAGCCGCCCAGAGTCCTTTGAGAGTTGGGTGGCATAAAAATGTAATAAATAAAATAAAATAAATCCATCCCAAAGAGAAATTTCTGGATTAGGAAGATTCTACATTCTGGTGTCTTTAGCGATATATTGAGCTTTTTTGGAACTTAGTAAGGTAAGCAATGGGTGCTGCCCATGTGCTCAAATAAAGGTTTATGTCACAGATATGCACCAGTAGATATGCCACAGATACCCAGAGTGTAATGGTCAGGTGACAGAGATTTCCATTTCTCATAACTAAACATAATGAAGACAGTTTATTTCCACCCATTCAACTCCTACTACAAACCAATGTGTTGTAATGTACCTGTTTGCTCCATCGTTATCCACATAATGGCTCTAACATTAAGTGGACAGTTATAACAGTAACACACACCCAGGTTTTTTTTTGCAAACTACTATTCCAGTGTTCTGGCTTTGGCCCATGTTTTACCCAACTTGGTTGGGTAATTCGACGTTGGTGTGTGTCCGTTTGTCTTGGTTAAGTATATGTTGGTAAAGAAGCCATGATGGACCAGACAAAGAGCAGAAAGGAGTACAACAGCATGTAATTACTCACATTTAAAGGAGGGCATCATTTGCAGCATCTCTGCCAGCTGTATTGAGTGGACAAGCATGTTGTATACTTACACTATACAATTAAAGGGTGGGTGAGCAGGTCCACTTCTATTGATGATATTTTATTGTGTATCCCACATAATTTACATCCTTGATATGGCCCATCCCTTGTTCAAATGATGACTGGTATTAGGTACCTACAGTTTTATTGGAGTTGTTCCAACTGATTAAGGCTATTTCCCCCACTGTGTTTTGCAACCTTAATGCATTATTCTAGCCATATTTTCCTCCTCTCTTTTATTTTAAACTTGGTTAAAAAGGATCGGTTGGAATTAAGCTGGTCATGGTTACGTAATCTGGCAAATATTGCAAGTTTAAAAATACACACACAAAAAAAACCCCTCCCATAATAATCAAACTTGTTCATTAGCTGGGTTGCCCACAGCTGAAGTAAGTATTTGAAAGGATTGTTGGCCAAATAAATAAATAAAAACAAAGCAACAAAAAAAGCAAAGGGGCTTACTTAAATTGTAGAATATTTTTTGGCATTTGAGAAAGATTTAAAGACTTCGAAGTTTCATTATTGTTAATACTGTTTTGTGAAAGGTCCAGGTAGGAGAGAATCCAGAAAAAAAATGGTGATTAATGTAGTGGGGTGGAATCAAATAAAAAGAAACCTTAATTTATAATATTTGATTTCTTCAATGAGGAATTAATGGATTAATTAATTGAAGGAAATTCAAGGCAATTCTCGACATTTATGATGGGTGCATTTGTTGACTCTTTTATGGCCGAGTTCCATCCAAGCTCTGTGGCTTTATGTTGTCTTGGTAATTGTTGTTAGCAGAGTTTCTTCAGGAAGCATTATCCCTAGCCTATAGGAGTTTTTCTACTACTGCTATGCTTGGGAAATTTCAAATAGTGGCAAGGCAGTGGAGGGAAAGCAAAGGAAGACAAGAGTATCTATCCTTCAGGCTAATGTCTCATTTGCCACTCAGGGTGTTAAGCCTGGGTTTCCAGGGGTGCAACAACAGAATAATAGAAGAAGGACTAGGGGGTGACATGATAGCCACTAAACTAATCAAGGAGAGAACCAGCCTAGAACTAAGGAGAAATTTCACGACAGTTAGAACAATTAATTAATGAGTGGGACAACTTGCCTCCAGAAGTTGTGGGTGCTCCAACACCGGAGGTTTTTAAGAAGAGATTGGACAACTGTTTGTCTGAAATGCTATACGGTCTCCTGCCTAAGCAGGGGATTGGACTAGAAGACCTCCAAAGTCCCTTCCAACTCTGTTCTTCAATACTATAAAATTGGAAGGGAACTTAGAGGTCTTCTGGAGGTAAGTTGTTCTACTGATTAATTGTTCTGTCAGGAAATTTCTCCTTAGTTCTAGGTTTGTTCTCTCTTTGATTATTTCCCATTCATCACTTCTTGTCCTGCCTTCTGGTGCTTTGAAAAACAAGTTGACTTGGCCCCCTCTTCTTCAGCCCCTTGGGTATTAGAACACTGCTATCATCTCACCCTTAGTTCTTTATTTTTTTCATTGACCTCCATAAGGACTTAGAGTTGAGTGTTGGTGCAGAATCCTTTTGCCGACTTCTGTGCAAGATGAGAGTAAGTTGGTTGGTCTCAGAGGTGGATTTTAACTGTACCTGTCTGTAAGTGAATGCTTCCATAGAGCTTTAGTTAATCCTAGAAACACCCAGGTGAGCTGAATATGAAAGGGATTCTACTTAAAAAGTCCTTTTCATGCTTATTTAGTGCCGTTGCCTTTGTACGGTAATACCATTTTCCCAGAAGGCCTTTGGGGGAAAAAAAAGGTCACAAAATAGCACAAGGATGTGTTTATTGTGAGTAAAAGTTGGAGCCATTGTTCTGATGACACCTGTAAAACATAATTATAGCTCCCATCGCTGTTTTCTCTCATTTTTGGAGAGGAACATTCATTTCTTCTAATCTCAGGTGTGGCAGGTTTAGATTCCTTTAAGCAGCATCAAAGTAATGACAACAGCACGCAGCTGCTAACTGTCTTTTCCTTGTAGTTACTCACCCAGCTGTTTAGAAGGGAGAGGAGGGGGGAAAGGAAAGGATCTTGGTTTTCATACCGTATGGCCCCAAATGTATTTGCTATGGATTGGTCAGCGTTGCAAACTGTCATAGTAGTTTTGGAAGTGACATGCGGTAGTGAATCTATGCACCTGCACCAAAGGAAAGAGAAGGAATGAATGTTATTTTAATAAAAAATAACAGAGTTGGAAGGGACCTTGGAGGTCTTCTAGCCTGACCCACAATTTCTGAAGGCAAGCCATTCCACGAATGAATTGTTCTAACTGTCAGGACACTTCTATTTATTTCTAAGTTGCTTCTCTCCTTGATTGGTTTCTATCCATTGGTTCTTATCCTGTCTTCATGTGCTTTGGATAATAAGTTGACCCTCTCTTCTTCGGGGCAGCCCCTCAGGTATCAGAAGACTTCAATTATGTCACCTCTAGTCCTTTTCCCCCCCCATTAAACTAGACCAGGGGTGTCAAACTCACCTTGTCACAATGACGTCACATGATATATTGGGACTTCCCCCCCTTCGCTAAACCAGGTGGGGGCAGGGCCAGCACATGACACATCTGGCCCATGGCCATGAGTTTGACACCCCCTGAACTAGACAAACCCGATTCCTGCAACCGCTCTTCACATGTTTTAGCCTCCAGTCCCCTAATCATCCATGTTGCTCTTCTCTGCACTCTTTCTTACAATCTCAACATCCTTTTTATGTCATAGCAAACCACAACCAGATGCAAGAATCCATGTGTGGTCTTACCGAGGCATTATAAAGTGAAACTAACACTTTACAAGTAATAATTATGTATAACTTCAGGTTCAGTTCTTGACTTGACGATGGATTTCTTTGATGATGTCAAGATTTCCTTTCCAGTGCTTAAATAATATCAGTTTGGGAGTAAGGCTGAGACTACTGTTTTGTCATGCGCTATCTTGTTCTAGTCCAGCAGCGTAGGAAAAATAGAAAGTGGGAGGGAATGGATTGGTTACGAGTGGAATAACTTTATTTCAAATCCCTGATCGAATTGGAGAAATCAAACATTTGGGGGGGTGGGGAGAGAGAGAGGAGTATTTTTGTACACTCTAAGCCTTCCAGACCATCAGATTGATTCAGACTCATCCAGCCCAATTTGCCAATGTGATCCAAATTGCAACTTCCTATTTGGAAATGTGATTTGAACTGGGAATTGGATCACGCTGGCTTGGAACTCAACTTCCAAATCAACTCAACTTTTGTCCAGGCTTATCAGAATTCACATTGGCAGGACTTGTGTAAGTGGGGCCAACTTGGCTGTGAGGGATATGATGCTGTCGGCCGAGTCCTGTACTTTAGGGCTCTGGGTAGCCAGTTGGTTGGGCTGGAGGCAAGTAGCCCTTATGAAACAGGATCAAAGATGAGAGAAGATTTTTTTAAAAATCAAAGCGTCTGAAGTCAGGTGTGTTTTCAAAGGGGATGCAATCAGGCCATAGTGTATGCTAAGTTCTTCAGAACAAGAAACAAGGGGATAAAACCATTCCTTAAACAGGTTTCTCAATATAAAACCAGGAGAGTTTAGTCCCTCACTACTCATTTTGAGGGCCCATCAATTTTGGCAATCATCTTGTAGAAATGTCTGCTTTGTTTCATTTGTAGTTATGGATTTTTGATTAATCCATGTCAGGTCAACAAATTTTCATGGTGTCCGTGTCCACCCTGAATCTCTGAATGGTTCAGCCCTGTTTATTCTTAAAAAGGAAATTTCCATCCGCCTATATAAAACCTTTCCCAGACTACTTCCACATTGATATACCATGTTTTTTCTAAAAAAAATATGCCAGCCAGTGTCTCAGTTTTGCTCCACAAAAGTTATAGGCTTTGAGTTAATAAAGCAATGAATCAAATGTCCAACACCCATTGCTATTAATGAATGAGGTTGGAGCACAGTTCTTTAATTTCTCTCCTATATAACTATGAAAATGATGCTAATATAGATTACGTTAGCAAGGTGTTTTTTTTAATACATTTTGATTTCAGGATGAGAAATGTCTAGTGTTCTTCAAAAAAAAACAAAAAACAAAAAACCACCCCCTCCCTCCCTATCATTTTATTCTTTTGCTTCACTTCCCACTCTGTTGTAATCAAATCCAAATCTCTTTGCTTTGGGGGATGATTCGAGTAGGTACAGGTGTTGTTGGGGAATTCAGAAACATTCATTGTCATGCCTGCATTTTAGTCCTGCTGATCTGGAAGCATCCTCTTGGACAGTTGCACTTGCAAATTGATTCTGCAGCTGGACTTTGGAGAGTTTATTTGTGGCCTGCCACACAATAGCTGTAAACTACCACCCCGCTATACAATAAGAAAACGAAAGGCCAAAGCGGTCATTCAAAATAGGCCTCATTAGGCATGCCATCCATATGGTAATAGCTTTAGCGCAAGGCAATGCTTGCTGTCTTATTTTGTGGCAGGGCTTGTTGGAGAACAAGCTCACAGAGAGCAAGAATCAATCTGTGGGATTTTGATGGCGCCGGGGAAAGCTGCACATGTACAGTATTTCCAAGCGAGATACTCAGTGAACACTAACCAAATGGTGATAGACACAAAGAGCCAAATACATCCCCCGCTCAGAAGAAGGCAAAACAGAAATATACCCTGGCATTGCTTTGCTTCAATATAGATGTGAATAGAATGGTACGTGCCCTAAGTGGGAATTGTATCTCAACGTCTGATCTGAAATGGGAAAATTTAATGAGTTATTCTATGCAGAGGATGCTGAAATGTTATGTGGGTCCTCAGGTTGGGATAAGGATGAGCCTGAGGTGCCTTGCGATTAAACGTAAGTTATCAGAAGGCAAATAATATTGGTTTCTTTCAAAGTCTTTGAAAATATACAAACTGACCACAGAAATTAAGATAAGACTGAACCCAGGAGATGCTGCTAATTTCTATGCTACAAGCTTTGTTCTGTTACTTAACATTGCAATAATCCTAGTGATATTATGTTAACAGGGTGGTGTGGTGGTTCAGTAGTTAAGATGCTGGGTTTGTCAGCTGGAAAGTTGGCAGTGGAGGTTTGAGACCCAAGCACCATGCGTCGGGTGAGCTCCCGTCCTTGCCCCAGCTCCTTCCAACTAAGACGTTTTACAGCACACAAATGCAAGGAGATAAATAGGTATCACTTTGGTGAGGAGATAAGAGTGCTCCATGACATCCTGCTGGCCACCTGACCACAGAAATGTCTTCAAACAGTGCTGGCTGCATGGCCTTGAAATGGAGATGAGCACCTCCTCCTATAGTTGGCAACAACTAGTGGAGTAAAATCCACGGCGACTCCTTTACTTTTACTTTTATCTTTGTTATGTTAACACTTTATAGCCAGTGTGATCTTGCCCTGGAGAGACATCTGAGCGAAGGTGAAGAGAGAATTGCTCCTGATGAGTAAGAAAAAAATGCATAGACTTGTGGCTCCTTAGAAAGTGACAAAAAGGGGCCCCAAAAATGTGAAATCAAAGGAAATTTCTCCCACACCCCACCTACTTCTCTGATTTTAGCATGAAAAGGTTTCATTTTCCTGACTAGGGAAGAGAGGTGGGGTATAAATCTAAATAAATAAATAAATTTAAATATTTGTTTCAGCCTTAGAATTACACGCCACGTTATCTTTCCTGCAAGTTTGTATTTCGCCAGAAATCAATGGTAGGTTTAATTCATCTTAAATTATTTCATCCTCTCTGCACGTGTGCTCTTCTTCCCCAATTTTGGCAGCATTTACAGCCTCCTGGTATATATTTCTTCATATAACTGAGATGACTTGTCAAATTGATTGATAACTCTTTCTACTCTCTCTCTCTCTTTCCCGCCCACCCCGTAGACAAGGTTTTAGTCACTTTCCTGCTGGCAACAACCACATCTTGTGTTGGATATGTTCTCTGGTGCTGAGCAGGCTCATAAAGAAGGGAAGATTTGCAAACGTTTACAGTTAGGAAAGAATTAGTTGTACATACAATATTACCTAATTTCTATATACTTCCATCATTTCTTTCTAACATTCGGTTGGGTTGGGAAGACTCAACGAAGGAGATTTAGCACCATCTGTGATGTGCTACCTGAAAGCAATTTTCTTTGGGACAGTACCTCTTTCTTTGGGGATGCAGAAGGCCAACCTAGGGCAACAGTGGTGCCCTTCTGAAGTTGAGTAGATTCTCAGGAAAGGCCTTCCTTAAGATGCTTAATTTCCAGACAGAGAGTGGTGGCCAGTTGCAGCAAAAGGGACAAGAAGTCAAGTGAGACCTTAAAGATGAAGGATCATTCCATGAGAACTGAAGTTGGGAAGGGAAGTTCCTTTGTCACCATCATGAAAGGGGTAGAAGATCCCAAAGACTTTGTTGTCCAAAGTCTCTATCAAAGTTAAGTTGTCCATGTTTAGGATTACCTTCTGCTGCTGCTTCCAGTCAGTTAAATGATGGGAATCTAAACGAGTTTTCCTTAGATAACTACATTACAAACTGCTAAGCCGCCCGGAGTCCCATGGGAGCGCGGCGTCATATAAGCTTAAGTAATAAATAAATAAAATAAAAAAATATCTTCACTTTTGCTTTTCCAGCTAGCAACCAAGGTTCTAAAGAGTCTGAAAATCTTGTTTCACCTTACAAAATATTCTTCTTCTTCTTCTTTTTGCTCTTACTTCCGGGGTCAGCTTTTAATTCCTTTCATTAAGATAACTCTTTTATAAAATGAATGAGTTTGTTATGTTTTCCTCATGGAAAAAAACTATAACCTGTTCACTTCTTCCTTTCTCTCTTCTTCAGTCTTCCCTTATAACTTAAAATAAACTATTGTGTTACTACAAAATCTGCAGTAATTCCTATCCTGAAAAAAGATCTCTCTTTGCCTTCCCACAGTTATGGCATTTTTTTGCAAAATGGATAATGCCAGGAATTTGGTTTCAGCCCACAACAGTGTTTTTTAATCAAGCTTTTTTTTTTAAAGGAAAAAGAAAAAAGCTCAGGAAATTATTTTGTTTTAGGATTTTGATTTGGAAAATGAAACATAATACAGAGTAATAATGAAGGCCCCCTCCTCAATCAACCTCAATGAAGTCATCAACCCGGGTGACTAATGATGCTCATGAATTCTCAGAGCTTGATTAAAGACACAAAGTGTTATTCTAATGAACTTACCCCAAAAATTGGCAATTCAGTATTCTTACTGCAGTCTGTATTGCATGCAACAGATTGGCCCAAAGGTATCCAGCCAGTTTCCATGCCTAAAAAAACAACCTCATCTCTCCATCCCTCCAGCTCAGCCCTTTAATTATAACATCATACTGGCTCTTATGGGCATAGATGGGTATTTTATCAGACTAGAGTTACAGATAATCCTCAGGGATGGGTTTCTAACCGGTTCGCATAATAACAGGGTTGCGGTGAACCAGAAAGAATATCATTATTGGCTTCGTTCACCTGTCCCGTTGCAGAAGCGCCGGCTGAGCAAGGTATGCTCTGACGCAGCACGTTGGACTCTGCGATCTCACAGCCAGTTAAAACACGCTGCCTGTGAGACAATGGGGGGGTGGATTCGGCGGCGACCAGTTTTAACTGGCTGCGAGATTGCAGAGTCCACCATGCCGCGTCAGAGCATACCTTGCTCAGCCGGCGCTTCTGCAATGGGACAGGTGAACGAAGTCAATAATGATATTCTTTCCAGTTCAGTGCAACCCTGTTATTATGGGAACCAGTTAGAAAACCATCCCTGTACCCACTCCAATAGATTCATGGCTGGCTTTCAAAATCTAACACTAAGATAAATCCATTTAAAATTAAACAGACCAGACCCAAAACAACAAGTCAAACAGCTCCCCCACCCCCAAACATATTAACTTCAGTTCTGGGATCAAAGCCATATTCTATGGAAGCATACTCAGTCTCACAAAATGCCAGCTTTTAGTAAAAGGGAATTAGAATGCACCCACTCTGTCTGAACATATTAGATATGCCTGAACATACCAGATGGCCCAAAACAATGGAAGAAACATGGTCTTTCAGATAACCAGGCCCTATGCCATGAAGGGCTTGAAAGGTAACAACCAGCACCTTGAATTGCATCTGTAATGGTTGGATCTGTAATCCAACTGACAGTACAGCTCTTGTAGCAGTAGTGACAACTAGACACAGTGAGAAATGCCCAATATTGTTTAGACCACTGCATTTTGAAGAAGCTGCCCTTTCCAGATGGTCTTCAAAGGCAGCCCATGAGGATTCTTACAGGAATGAATTTGATAATTGGAATTCGTTGCGAAAGCTAGCTGAATAGTTGCACGAAGTTATTTCTCAACCATACACTACTCAAGGGAGATGGGGCTCTAGAAATTATGACTGATTTGTATCCTAGTTTCACAGAGTTTTAAAAATATGGGAAACAGGAAGGAAAAAAGAAGTTCCTTCTTATTTAAGAAGAGGCCACATTTAAAACCAAATTTTTAACCATCTTACCCAGGCAACACTTGCAATTAGCACTGTGCTCTAAAAAATGGAAAGGCAACAGTGTGAACTGGCGGGTCTACGTTGGCCTCCATTCCACTTTCCTTCCATTCATTCATTCATTCATTCATTCATTCATTCATTCATTCATTCATTCATTCATAAGCTATATTCTGCTATTTGGTCAACAAAAGCTGTAATAGCAGCTCGTTAAAATACTCTCCACAGCTATACTTACATTCATATTTTCCATCTGTTTTGACTTAGCATCTCTCCAAATTCCAGAGTTTCAAAATGCAAAATGAGTCAATCTATGCAAGCTAAACTTTGTCACATTTTCATAATTTCTTAGTAGGGCTGCATTGATTGCAAAGGTGGACATTAACTTAGAATATACTCCTCTGTACAGAAAGAAGGTATCTATAATAATTTTAGCTAC
>JANHGC010003854.1:169412-181925 GCA_027560395.1 Boaedon fuliginosus | reverse complement strand
TCCCACCCACTGCCCTCTGCTTGTACTTTTAATGATCACGGTGTGGAATGGCGTTGCTTCATTTTCATAATCATAGCTTCTAATTCTACAGCAGGTTTAGCATATTAGGTTAAAGAAGAGATGGTCGATGGTGTGTTTTTAGCGTGTCAAGCTTGTAGAAAGCTGTTTAAAAGAGGGGGGGGAGACCCTTAAAATTTTAATTTAATATTAAGGAAGAAATTACCTTGGGGTGTGAAAAAGGTTCATGGTGGCCATTATTGTTGTGGAAGTGTAGAGCTCTTGTGTTATATTTCACGTTTTTTCCCTTCCAGTAAATTTGCCTTTTGATAATTGCAGGTGAGAAACCTTACAAATGTCCCCACTGCGATTATGCTGGTACCCAATCTGCATCATTGAAGTACCACCTGGAACGACACCACCGGGAACGTCAGAATGGTGCTGGATCACTCTCTGGACAATCTCAAAGTCAAGAGCACAAAGAAGAGACATCAAGTAAAGGATCCATGTTCGTTAGACCTGACGTATTGAGAGGAGCTTTCAAGGGTCTTCCTGGCATAGATTTCCGAAGTGGGATGGGATCTCAACAGTGGTCACCAGGAATGCTTTCTCCAGGAGATCATCCAGGTCATTCAGTTGGAATCTCCTCCGAGATGTCTTCAGATAATATGAAGGACACACCTTCCAAAGGGACACGTTTTTCTGACCTAGGCCGAGCCTATCATAGTATGGTTGGAAACGGAGTGAACTTCCAAGGGTCCCTTCAAGCTTTCATGGACAGCTTTGTCCTCAGTTCCTTAAAGAAAGAAAAAGAAAAGAAAGATAAAGTCCTGTCCAGTTGCCTTTCTGCAAAACTTTTGGGTTCAGAGACTAACGAGGAAAAGGTGCCCATCAAGCAGAGAAAAACAGAAAAATCACAGTATGAACCTCTTGATCTCTCCGTCAGGCCAGAGGCAGGCAGCCTTCCAGGTTCATCCATTACTGTTCAAGACAATATTGCTTGGCATGGCTGCTTGTTTTGTTCCTTCACAACATCTTCTATGGAACTAATGGCTCTTCATCTTCAAGCCAACCATTTAGGCAAAGCAAAGCGTAAAGATGGCATTCTAGGATCAATTAGAAATGGTAAAGACCAACCTAGAGAGGCAGTGGCCTCAACAAATAAAGGCAGCCTGCTGCCAACTTCTTTACAGTCCAGTAAAGATTTAGCAGTTTCAAATCTGATAGCTCAAGTGGATGCTTCTGAAAGAATGACCCAGGGACCCAAGGATTCCCCTGGAGAACAAAAGAATTCCTCGTGGCCTGGTCACGCGGACTCCACTTTCTATAATTTTGCAGCTGACTTCTACAAGCAATTTGGCGTCTACTCTGGCGTCGGCGGAGCACACAATTCTTGTACCACTGCGGACTTGGACCTGAAAACCCAGTCTGAAGATGACCCGCCCATGATGCTTTCTGACCCCACCAATAAAAATGCTACTGATGACCTGTCCGACATTGCGTCCTCTGAAGATATGGAGTCTTCCAAGGAAGAAACTATTGACGAGGATGACCTTGAACCTGACTCTGACCTTATGAACCAACCCTTGCCCAATCCAAGCAAAGACAGCAGTGACAGAGGAGACAGCCTACTGAGCTCCGTAGCCTCCAAAAACTCACAAGGACTCCTTTCCCCTCTGCCATCCTCTGAAAAGCAATGGCACCCTTTGAATCTTCTTTCCCCCCACGAAGCCGCACAAGTAGTAATGAAGCCCGAACCTACGTCCACCCCACAAGTCCTGGAGAAGCAAGTAAACATGCTGTCGGTCCTAAGAGCCTACAGCTCTGATGGCTTAGCAGCCTTTAATGGACTGAGTAGTAGCACAGGAAGTAGTGGATATATCAAGAGACCTGACTTGTGTGGTAAGTTTTAGAATCCTTCTTTCAGACCATTTCAAACAAAAAACCATACAAAAATGACTAAGTAAGTTTAGTTATATTTGTTAGAAAATTCAGCTTTCAGAAATGTCTAAAAAACGATGGGATAAATGTCTTCTTTGTTCTAGACCATGGACCTCTGTTGACTCTGTGGAAGAGCGTGGCCTTTTAATCGGGTCCAGGCCATTCAAAAAATTAGAAAAAAGAAAAGAAAAAAATGAAATTGCATTCATGTACTTTTAAATTAGATTAGCAGTTATAGGAGAGGATTGTATTTATAATATGTGATTGGGACATTTGCTGCTCCAAGGTTTTAGCATTCGGATTTGGTTTTATTTTTTTTTAAAACTGATGTGGTAACTTGCAAACTTTTCAGCATCTGAACTGAGGAAAAGACACTGGACACTTTGTTAAGCCTTAGCCAAATGTGCTTTCCCCCCACCCAAATTTCTTTATGTTATATAAGGGTATAACATTAAAAAAAAAAAAATCCAGTGAGCTATTCCAATACGTAGTTATATTTTTATAGGGAAATTTTGAAATTCCTCAACAGGCAGTAATCTTTCATTATTTTCAAAAAATTAAACCACTTACTGTTTCGGTTTTCTCACTGGAAATAGTGTGATCATCAAAGAATATAATGAATATGATAGGCAGAGATATTAAATTGTAAAAAAAAATCCAAAACCATTATTATTCTTGAGTATATTTAGATAGTTACTATTTTGCCGTAAGGTATGATTTTTGGAGTCACCAAATGGCAGGATATTTTTTTTTCTAGATGGTCTGAGTATACGGGGGTTGACAAATTGTGTAGCCGGGGGGAAGACCTTCAACGTGTGACATACACACACAATTGCCATGCAGTTTTGGCATGATGGATTTTGATTGTGGAAGTTGTGGTGGTTTAGAGCCACCATTTGGGGACTCCAATATCCATAGAGAAATTTAATACCCTTTTTATTCATTACTTATTTTAAAGTTGTTGTTTTTTCTCCCTTTGATCACCATATAACCCATCAGCAAAGAAATAGGCTCATGGTCCTCCTGGAACCCCTTCTGATGCAAAATGACACAAGCATGGAGACTCTATTAATCCATCTTTAAATATCCATTTTACACTCTCCAAGAACAGAAAGAACTGCAAAGAGCATGAGTCAACATTCCAATGGGGATTGTTACCCCAAAGCAAGTGATAATCTGATGTCCCAGGTCTAGTTTGGAGATGGGTGGGGAGCATATAAAGGCACTCCTTCTATCATGAAAGGAATGCTTTGAAGACTAGCTTCACATGCGCTGAGATGCTTCAGTGTGTCAGATCCAAAATAAACTCTGATAGCACAGCACCAAGAAGAAAAAGTCCTGACAAAGCAAAAGCACATAGTCTTAAGTTCACCTAACGAGCCACAACGGGTAAAATAAGAGTAAGTAGCTTGCAAATACCATGGGTTGTTGGAGAGACAATTTATGCCATTCCTCTCAAGTTTACAGTTCACAAATCCACACCCTTCATATTGCATTCAAACTCAAAAATATACCATGGGGTTTGTTCCAAAAATATGACCCCATTGATTTCCTAAATTGGAAGTTATTCCATCAAGGGAGAGGTCTCCATGATAGCAATAAAATAAAAATAAAAAACCCAAAACCCGAATTAGAATTGAATAAATGCAGGAGGGGTTTCAAATTGGTTTCCCCTTCTCTAGATTCTTTATTTTCCACTTAGAAGAATAAATAGATCAAATGAGGCATCAGAACTAGTCCTTTGCTATATATCTGGCAAGCCATCTGAAGGATGTGTTCAAATTCACCCACGAGTATTATTTTTGATTTAAAAGGAGAGAGAGAGAGAGAGAGAGAAAAAAAATGAGCTTCTGGATTCTTGACATTTAAGGCATCAGGTCATAGATATTTATAGTTTCAAAAATTAGATGAAGCTACACATTGCATGGACCGAATATGGATTGCATTCTGGGAGCTCGGAACTGATCACGTTTGCCATGCTAAGCCCCAAATCCGTAACTATGCAGAGCAAAGAATATTTTCCAAATTCTTTTTTTTTTTTTTTTAAGGGGGAGAGGGAGGAGAAAATGCCCACTGTGGGATTTCTGACAGTTTGAAAAATATTGACAGCTGTTAATGTTATGCAAATTAAAAGCCCCATTTTCTCTCCTTTTAATAGCTATTCCGCCTCATCCTTCTAAAAAAAAGGGAACTGGTCAAAGAAACTAAAGTAGGAACTTTCTGAGTTGCTAATTTCAGGGCAAAGTTTAATCTTAGCTTCCATTTAAGTATAATATCTTTTCCCCTCCTCTTCCTCCTCCACATATTTCTCAGCTAGTCTCTGGACAGGATTGCTGTTTGGGCTCATCATAGAGAAGCAGATTGACGGGATAGCCTGATAGAAATCAGAAAATATTTGTGGGTTGTTCTTTTGTGATGTTCGGTGCTCGAAATGGAGGCTTCCTCAAAGGACACCTTGTAAACAACAGGATGAACCTTCAATGGGTATTCATTCAAAACATGTTATTAGATTTGCAGCTAAGGTATCATTTAAATGTGAACCAACTTGAGTCAGGGGGTGGGAGGCAGAAGAGAGAATTACTGCTGCTTGAGTTGAATTTAGAGGTTTGAAGACGCCAATCTCTTGGAAACTGCTAATAGAAGACTAATATCAGATATCACTAAACTAAGCAAATATTATCACCCACATTCTTTTCAGCCCAATTCAATCAGCTTCGTGGGCAATGGGATGCTAATGCAATCCTTCTTGCCTTCCTTTATGACTAACCTAGATCCCATTGACTTCAAATAGATAACAGCCAACAACTCAATATTTCTTCACAGTTCAGTAGATCTATTATGGGCATTCACCGTGTGTTTTTCTTGGTATGTATCTGCTGCTGAGAAACATGGAATCCACAGGTTCATACCCTGTGAAAACTCAGAGCATTCAAGGTGAAAAGGTGGTTTTCTTACCATAATAAAGGTCAACCATCTTTTCACAGCCGACTTGTGAAGAAATATTAGTTGGCTTGAAGACTTGTTCGATGGAAAGGGTAGGCTATATATTATAGAAATTTGAAAATAGGTTTAACTTCTTCTGCAATTTTTTTCCAGCCTGTTAAAAGCAGTCCCATTCTCAGTCACATAACCAGAAAGGAAGGGCAAAGGAGTCTGAGAATAGAGCAGAAGGTAACATTATGAGCTCTTACCCAACTGTTTCTTCAATAGGGAAGTGTTGAAGACAATGTTTCCTTGATTTTTTTTTAACTCAGTCTTTCTTTCTTTCAGTCTTTCTTTTGAGCAACCTCTCTCCACACCAAATCTGGTCTGGTTTTGTATGTTTCTGTAGAGTTACTCTGCTAATGGATAGACAAATGGACAGATAATCCCTCTAGTTAATTTCTTTCTGACATACTGTTGGGTTGGAACAAAAAAGAGTAGAGAGCATGATTGGGACAAAAAAATTAAATTAATTAAATTGCTTTAATTGAATTCACTTCTAAATTTAGTTCAAATTAAATATAGTTAATATAATGAGTGTTTTATCTTTTGGTGATACAAATAAATACAATTTGATAACAATTTTTAGTTTGGGGCTCATACCCAAAACTTTGGGATGGGGCACACAATTATTTGGAATCTCAGGTTATAAAAGAGATCTTATTAAATAATATTTATATAATGTTTCTACTCATTTGTACTGATAGTTGGCAAACTAAAATGTTCCTAATAGTGCAAATCCAGAATATGAAACTCAGTTTATACAATAGGGACAGTCATTGATTTAAATTGGGATAACAACTGGGAGAATGTCTCCCATTCATTTCACCTTGTTCCCCCAATTATCTTCATTGGCCCTATGGTTTTAATCACATCTGATTCAAGTAATGTGAATGCAATGGTGGAACAATCCGTTAGAAGGCTATCTTTATTAATACTCTATATAGAGAAATAGGCCCATCCCTCAGTCACACCCTCTTGACTCCTAACTCAGATAACAGCGGTTACTAGTTCACATAATAGTCAGTTGTTTCCCTGCTTTCCGCATTCATGTTTTATCTGTAGATTTTGGGAGACTATAATCATACCATGTATTTGCTGGTTCCATGGGCATAAGCAGAAAATTCAGAATGATAATAAGTTGCTAATCCAAGCAACGTCATCAGTCAGAGCAAAATTAGTTAGGTAGAGAGTCAGAGAATGGTTGGAATGTACCAACTCTTGCCACACCAACTTCAGGGGTTTCTCCCAAAAATGGGTTGCAATGTGTTGCATCCAGGCCAAAGGGGATGCAATGAAACATCTCCGATTAACAAAGTTTGGTCCAGTTGCCATGATTCAAAAAGGTTTGGCTTGGATGATTGAGTCTTCATTGACATAACAGTGGGTTTTGTTCCAGTGTCTTTTGTTAAACTAACTACAGTTTAGGCTTTAGTCATGTATTACATTGTAAAAGAGAAGTTGACCCAGATTTGTACCCCCCCAACACACACACACACTTACTTGGGCCTTACTTTATTTTCAACTCAGCATCATACATCAGGGTCATTAATGGCGCAAGGAGTCTATGCTTACATAAATTGTTGAAGTAGCCAGCAAGGTTGCAATAGTTTAGAGTGAAATCCAGTGGGATAACTTTCTGTTTGGTTTGGTTTGGTTTTACATTCCACGCAATGCACCTAAAGCAAACGTTTATTCTGAGTTGGAGATAGACAGATCACTGTAGGAATCCCATCTAACTTGAAAGTCGCATTAGCATATAATGCTTTTATTGACCCAAAGCTGGCTGTAAGGAATGCATCATAATTGAAAGATACTGTATGATAAGCAAAATAGGGTGTGTGCTTACCTGTGTGCTTTGTGTGCTAAGATATGAGAGGTGAGAGATTGTGAACCTGTCTATATACTTCAGATTATGATGCTTAGTAGACATTACTTCTCCACTTCACACCACTTCCACCATTTCAATGGAACAGCTTGCCTTCATAAATTGTGGGGGCTTCATAAATTGTGGGGGCTTCATCATCACTGGAGGTTTTTAAGAAGAGACTGGACAGCCACTTGTCTGAAATGATGTAGGATCTCATAGGGGACTGGGCTAGAAGACCTCCAAGATCCCTTCTTGTCCTGTCCTATCCTGTCCTGTCCTGTTCTCCCAAAGCATTTTTAAGTGATTAGCAGAAACACAGAATGGAGAATACAGCTATCTGGAGTAGTTGTGTCCTCTGAGTTTTTTTCATTATGCAACTCTCCCTTTATCTGTCAATGCCATAGAAACATCTAGAAGGAGTGGGATTTTGTATGTACAGCTCAGTGCATGGAAACCTCTGTCACATCAAGAATCCTTCACATTTACAAACCCTTTGGATATAAGTTTCTGGGTACGAAACAACCCACCTAAGTGCGTGAGCTAGGTTGTCTGGCATGGGGGAGATCTACTTGGTGCATCCTCTTCCAATCCTCCCCAATAACTTTCTGGTGTTCTTGCCTTAATTAGGGGGCTCAATTCTAGTCAACTTTGCTAAACAGAAATAGCAGTATTAGATATCCTGAAACTTACATTGGAAAGTGAAATAGCTGAATGCTTACAAAGCACTTGTTTTGGAAAAATAACTTGCTTCCAGGCTTGCTTCCAGAAGTTGTGGGTGCTCCAACAATGGAGGTTTTTAATAAGAGCCTGGACAGCCATTTGTCTGAAATGGCTGTCCAGTCTCTGGGTTTCCTGCCTGAGCAGGGGGTTGGACTAGAAGACCTCCAAGGTCCCTTCCAACTCTGTTATACTGTTAAAAAGAGAGGTATACAAATACCAGATACCATTTCATTGTTTGACATAGAGTTTTATTCTATATTCTATTCCCCCTGACCGGGGAAGTGAGGCGGGGTATAAATCTAATAAAATAAAAATAAAATAAATATATCAATTTGGTTTTTTCCCCCCCAAGGGCTTTGGTTGTTTGAAGTTTCTTTAACCACTGCTACAAATAAGGCTTCAATAAGAAAATAAAAGGTTTTGATCTTCCCTAAAGATTTTGATTTAATCCTGCAATTATAAAATTAAACCTTTCTTAAGGAACATTTTGTTGCTGTAAAACAGGCACACTTTTATGAGACACATAGACTGCTGTTGAATTGTTCTCTTCAAAAATTATTCAGATTGGTGGATAGTGCCATTAATATGTTTTGCCTCTATATAGAATAGAATAGAATAAATTTAGTTACAGCTATGTAAAGTCAGGGATTTCCCTTTGACTACACTTATTTTAAAGAAACAATCAAATTCTTCCCTAACTTTTGAACGGCTGTATTTTCCAAACTTTCAGTTACAGTTGGTGCTATTTGTAAGATAAACTATAATTTTCTGAATTAGTCATTGATGCTCATTTCCAAGTATCGATAGGGCTACTTTCTTCCATTCAACATTTCTCTAATTTTTTAGAACCATAGTTTGATTCCTAAAAATATCTGGATCCAATTTGACTGGAACTGTGGTATCAAGATGTGACTTTCTTAATAATAGAACAGTTAAGAATTCATTTTAGGACACATTTTGGTTTATACAATGACAACGTTGTGCTTTTACTAGATATTATTGGCACTCTTAACCACATCAAGCAGGTGTATGTAATAGAATATTGTTTGTTTCATTCAGTATCTGCTGACTACTTATTATTTTAATTAATATTAATAATTGGCATTCAAAATTATGTTTTGGGGGTAAGTGGGGGAGATAGGCCTAAACCTTTTTGTCTTCAGGAATCTATTTCACAACACTTGGTGTTGGCTACCACAAACTTAATAGACTCTTTGTTTCCTTGAGAACTGCACATATTGTACCTTATAGGTTTTTATTATATAATATTATATATATAATATTAGTAGTACTGCACCAAAACCTGAATACAGTAGAGTCGATAGGGATACCCAACTTATTATAGATTAATGCTTTTGAGAAATTTTCCTGTTCCATCCCTGAGGTTGTTCTGCACCTAGACATTTGCAGATAATATCACAATCTGCTTCGACCGCCTACTGACTAATATCCCAAACCTGATGTGCCTTTTTAGACCATTAGAGCCTACCTGGTTATTTTTGTCTGTCATAATTCCCCCCTCCCCCTTCTGATTCTTTAGTTTCTTCTAAACTTTATTCCAGCATCTCACGGTTCCCAAAAGTCAACCTTGTTGGCAGGGGCATGGTAAGGTATACAGATTTTCATGTTACATTTAAGCCACAAGAAGAATTAGTAAAGGACTAGTGGGCAAGCTCGTAGTATTTCAGATCTTAGTATAACGCTCTAGGGAGAGGGCATGATTCAATAAAATCCATACTCTTATTACTGAATAAGGTATCATGCTTAAACTGCCCTCCAAGCAATTTATTTTAGGAATATTTTATATGAGTTCTTTTTTTAAATAGCAAGCATAGATTCAGCCCCAAAATCCACCCCTTTCTCCCCTTCCCCCGTGAAAAAGATTTGTGCCTTCAGCGTGCATATCTAACAGGCAGGCACTTTTGTGATCCAAATGTCACTCTCGGTGTATAATGCTGGATAAATGTCCCCCTGGGGAAAGATGCGTGTATGAGCCATCACTTTCAAGTGTACACATACACACTCATAAATATATTTCCCATCTTCTAAGAGGCACCCTTATTTTTGCAGAATTATTCGCCATGGGGAGAGATTGCGATGACACCCTTGACTCTTAGCCAACTCCTTGAGGTCCTCCTTCTGAAGCAAGCTTCTTTGCTCCTCATGAAGTTGCTCCTTGTATTTGCCTAGGTCAACAGAGACCAAACGTTGGCTCCAAGTCTTGGGCCTCTCAGCTGCTGTTGTAGATAATGCATTGCTATTTGCGTGGCAATATCCAACCAAACTCAAATGGCCTTCCTCCTTTTTTTTAATTAAGTCGAATGCCAACAGCCCAATGAAGTTTGCACTCCTGGATAAAAGGACCGATCTGTGTCTCGCGCAGCGTTTGCCAAATGGTTCACTAGTCATTTCAGTACAAACAAATGGATGGTGTCAGTAAGTCTGCAAACACTGTTGACATTTAGCCTTGTTTATGTTACTTTCCTTTTTGCCGCACATTTTTGGCTCAAAAAGCTGCTGTCGGAATCAACAGCGACTTCCTAGCAGAGAAGCCAAGCTCTCATCCGGGGACACTTTGCAATATTGGGGAGATTTGACTTCACCACTCTTTAACCTTAAATACATCTGTGGCTATCTCAAGTTAAGAGCGCGACGAGTCTTCCGATTTCAAACGAGACAAGTATCAAAGTCACAATGTTTGGCTACGGTCAAAGGCTCCCCTGCTTTTTCCAGTTCAGAACTGAGAAGTTCACTGGAAAATCCGGCTATATATTTTTTTTTTTGTCCCAGTTTCCAGAGACAGGTATGCATCTTTCATACAAAATAAGGAACATTTTCATGACTCTGTCGTTATTTAGAATGAGAATAAAGGACAAGAAGCGAGACTCAGGTTCCGTCTCATCATAGTGCAAATCTAGGAGCTCGTTTGTTGAAGTCATTTGAAAGGCAGAAAAAGGAACAACTGCGTAAAGAGAGAATCTAATCTTGCAGTAAATGTTGGTGTTTGATCAAAGCAATTTCTGTACTTCCAGAGCACTCATTCAGTGGCAGTCTTTGTGCCTTCCACTTTCAAGCACATTCCACTGGTAGTCACTTCTAGATAGAAGTGCAACAACCCCATGGCATCCGGTTCTATGCACAAACAGCTATTAGTATTCCTTCGATATGCCACTCGATTTTAAGACCATGCTCCAACACAGAGGTAGATAAGAATATAATGCAGTAGGTGTAATCTGATTTCTTGGGGAATTCTTATGACCAAAATATTCAATATCTTAAGACTACGAACCCAAGCATCTTTGCGTAACTCAAATTGCAGCTATAAAATAATGAAACTTTAGTTTCAGAAGGTTCTTTTTTTAAAGTTAAAGGAGATTGTATTTCAGACAATTCAGCAACAATAATTTGTTTTTAGCATTCTGGATTATTCTGCCATAGTCTTTCAAAGCAGGATCAAGGCCAGTTCTAAAATATGGGACATATGACATCTCCATTCCAGGGGGGTTCAATCTTGGCAACCTTAAGACTTGCAGACTTCAACCATTCTGGCAGTTGAAATCTACAGGTCTTAAATGTTGCCAAGGTTGGACACCCCTGGTCTAATCGAAGTGTACCAAAAAAACTGAGAAATGTTAGACTTTGATCTAATTCATTGTTCTTTTAGTTGCAATACAACTATTTACAGTACTGCATTCGAACCATGGTTTTGTATAACTTAAATTGTTATCACGCTAAACCACAAATAGCATAAAAATGTAGGCTCTAATCTAGCAGAAGAAAACTATTCATGTGTAATTCTTATTGAAATCAGTAGGATATTCTGAGGTGTGGAGTGAGACTGGAACAGCAGTCATTCAACAATTATAAAGCAGTCCCATGTCATTGTTTTGATCTGAATTTTTATGTCATATATAGAGACCCCAATAACTTTTTTTTATATATATAAAAAAAATAAGAACAGCTATTTTGGATTTCCTTTTATTCTTGTAAAAATGTGTAATCTTGTTGCATTTCTGAATTGCTGCTTTTTCCCCCCCCTTCCCCTTCTTGTTCCTAAATTATCATGTCACTTGGCACAAGTGTAATTATACCTGTTGCTCTGTTAACTCTTTAAATCAAAGAGGAATTTCTATATATTTGTCAGTAGGAATTATAATGTGTGTTCACTATAACATGTAATTGCAGCAATACGAAATGAAAGGGTTTGTATATGTTCTGTAATGTAGGCCTATGAGTTTAGAAGTATGGATTTCCATACAAGTGAAAAGTTTCCTTCCTTTTTAAAAGGTTATTTATTGTCATTTCTACTTCAGTTTGAACTAGTTTCAAATTTTGTAATACTTTAGGAGGGAAAAAAAATGATTGTAGTTATCTTTTTTCATATTCTTTTGAGAAATGCTTCCAGTTTAATATGTTGAGTACTGGATTTTTTTTTCCTTTCTTTCTTCAAGAAATGACAGTGAAATTCAATGAATAACACACTGACAACCACAGTTTAAAACCTGTGATTGAAGTGAAATGTGTAAACTTCTGCTGGGTTATCATGTGCTTTGAAATAGAGTATTGTTGGAAGTAATTAGAAAATATATTAAGGTTTCTTGGTAATGAAGGCATGTAAGTTTTAATAATTGTTGCTTTCTGAATAAGTGTCACATTTTATCTTTAAATGTATATGGAGTTCCAAGTTAGGTCATTTCTGAATGGAATGTAAAACAATACTAAAAACAATGCTTCAATAATTTATCTTGGTGTTGCTAATAAAATTAAAAAGCTGTTAAACATTAGTATAGTTTGGACTCATTTTGTTAATTCACTCGACAGCTGAACTGCCAAAAAACTGAAAGACAAAATCCGGCTTGAAGTGCTTATTTCTTTCTTTTCTTTTTCTTTTTTCTTTTTAACAGAAAACTGAGCAGAGCAACTGGTCGATTTCCCCCCACCCCAACTACCTTGTATAAAAAAATGCAAGCCATTTTTTCCTTTCCTTTCCTTTCCTTTCCTTT
>JANHGC010003854.1:145613-160226 GCA_027560395.1 Boaedon fuliginosus | reverse complement strand
GCCAATTGAGAAGCTCATCCACAAAGCGGGTAACCAGCGAACCGGTAGGAACCCATCCCTGGTGGACCCATAGTTGCAAAGGAGCTGGGGGAAATTGACTTCAGTTACATTTCACAAATGGACATTTAACACTGATGATCTTTAATGAGACTGGGATAATAGAAGTGTTGCTCTTGTAGGATTATTGGACTTGTGGGTGAGTTTTGCCATCATAAAACATGATTTCCTTTCAAATCAGTTTTTAGGGTTAGGCATGGGAAGGACTGAAGTAGTTCTTCTGGAATGGAAGGTGAAGAGGAAGGTGAGATTATAATTTAGGGACCTTCAATTTTGGGTGTCAGAGCTCAACTATACCAATTATGGTATTTAAAGGATGTATCATTCATCAACATTAGGTCAGCTCTTATCAGTATTATATGTAGATAAAACTCAGATTGATTCTTCATCCAAGACTGAATAGGAAATATCTTGGAAATTCCCTCCTGCTAAGATAATTTACAATATAAAATTTTAATTTATTCAATATCTACTTTTTAAAATTAAACAAGCTAAGAACACTCAGTATCAAAGATTACTTTAGCCAGGATTCAGGAACAACAAGTATTTTTAAAATCCTTTTAATAGATAGAATGGAGTCATATGTTTCAATGCAAATTCTAAGAATAGGGGCAAACACTGAGGAAAAAACCAACACATATTCCCATTAATTTTACAGCTCTGAATGATTGGATAGTAAGTGGGGCCTCTGCTATTTTTTCTTTTTAATGAGCATGTTGATAGGAACAAAGGAACTTCAATTCCATTTCCCAACCAGCATGAGCATTGAGAGAATTCTAATTTCAGAGCTCCAGAAGGTTAAGATGGGTCTTTATTTGACACTGCAACCAGCAAGAATGGATGCCAATTGTAACTGATAAAAAATACTATAATTGGTATGCTGGTATCTAGAATGACCCCTGTCTAGTTCACATTTTATTTTAATTTATGAGAGCAGCATAAGTGGGAAACCAATTTACCAGATAACCTGGTTCCAGCCCATAATGGATTTCCATATAAAATTTTGAATGTGTCGATCTATCAATATCTCAGAACTAGTTTGGTAAAGTGATTAAGGCATCAGGCTAGAAGCTGGGAGGTGAGCGTTCTAGTCCTGCCTAGAACACAAAGTAATTTTGGGGGCCCTGAGCCAATCACTTTCTCTCAGCCTTGGGAAAGAGAAAATGGCAAACCACTTCTTAAAAAATCATATCCAGTTGAATGAGAGAGGAAAAAATCTCAATATAAGCATCTCGCACTTTTGTTTAAAAAAAATCTCTGGGGTTTTGAAATTAGTATATGAAATTAGACCAACAACACACTAGAAAAGCTTTCTGATGAAATAGAATTTGTACAATCTGGTGAGAATGCTTATCGCTGTGGACAAATACTGTACAGCCACATTTTCTGTCAGCCAATTTTTTTTTTACTTATTTTTGAAGACACACTAGGTCATATTACTGTAGGTCACTTGTGTAATTTAATATAGGTCACTTTTCCTAGAAAAATTGCACTGGAACTGCCAGCAATTTTCAGAAGGCTAAGATTACAAAAACAACAAAAATATAATGGGATAAAAAAAACCGCAACCTTTTCTTTCTTCTAAGTGATTTGGATATATGCCATTGATCTTTTATTGTAATCTGAAGTTTGAAGCAAGGCTAGCAGGCTTTTACCGCTGTCTTTTCTTATTTTCTCTGATTTGGCAGTGGCCCTTCTCTGTTTTAGCATTTAAGCTTATTATAAGTAGTGAACTAACAATGCACTAGCACCCTCTTTTATTATTTGTTTGTTTGCTTGTTTGTTTTATTAGATTTATACCCTGCCTCTCTTCCCTGGTCAAGGGGAACTGTTAGTTGGTTGATATATTTCACAAATAAGTTCCAACCACTCAACCAATTTATTTCCTAAGAAAGCCTGTGGGGTCTAAGCGCCTCTAAGAGCATCCTTGGAAATAAATACAGTTTAAGAAGCTGATGATTCAGGAATGTTTGCAGCTTTCCCATCACAGGGAAAATGGATATGGTGAGGCTGATAGTTTCAAGTAAGATAGCTGCAATCACATTGATCACACATGGGAACTCTTGGTTTGTTCCAGTGCTTTCTTTGAATAAAACACAACTAGCTGATTTTGCAAAACATAAACAATGAAAAACAGACAGATTATACTACAGCTTAGTATAATGGATGGATCCCGGCTAATACATGGACAATGAGCATATTCCGCTGACCAGGGAAATGAGACGGGGTATAAATTCAAATAAATAATAATAATAATAAATATTAAGCAGGGCTGTCAAACTCCCAGCCAGTGGGCTAGATGTGTCACACACTGGCCATGCCCACACCCAGTTTAGTGAAGGGGAAAAAAGTCCCAGTATGTCATGTGAGATGCTGTGACGATGCGAGTTTGACATGCCTGATATAGAGGGTCAAATGGAATAACTTATCTGCAGCTCTTTAAAGGAGCCTCTCCTTTTTTATTAGCAGACATACATGTGTGTGTGGGTGTGGGTGTGTGAGAGACAGAGAGACAGAGGGAGGGGGAGAGAGAGACGGGCGTGTTACAAATTTTCTTTTGTTTCTATCAACCATAGATTTTGCAGTAAACCCCTTTTTTTCTTTTACTGTTTTTACTTCGGGAAAATGGGATTCCATTGGTTGTTTACTTGTCCATTTCTGGGGATGCTACTCTTGAAGGCAGAACTGAATTGAGGACAGAATTGAATGGATGACCATTGTTTGGAGCATTATCTAATGGCAGAGTTTGCTTGTTATCCATCATTTCCTTCTCTTTCACCTTAGGTACTTATTCTGCTCCTCATCAGCAAAACTATTTTTACATGGTTTGGGTTTTGTTTCAGTTCCATTCTCATTGCTGGGTCAAACGAGGGCTTGAGAAATTAGGGCGCTAAATTTTATGCAACACATATTTTCTGCTGGCTCACAGATTGCTGGTTAGTATGGCCTATGTCCTTAGTTCTGTGTAAATTCATTTAGCAAAATATACCTCAAAATTAGTTCAAGCTTATTGTGGATTATTTTTCAAACTATGTATATGCTTGTGAATAAACCCAACCATGAATAAGCCATCCCTCAAATATTCAAACCGAAAATTTCATGAATAATTCAGGGATTGTCCATTGTGAAAATTAAAGGATATGAAAATGTTGATGTCAGCTTATCTGTAGTAGCATATTTTTCATGTTACTTTGGTTAAAACATTGAGGATTGGCTTATTCACAGACGAACTTACCCACAAACATGTACAGGATGTATTACAACACATTAAATATAAAACAGCCACATAAATTAAGAATAAAAGAATATTTATTCAAACATGCCTGAAATAATTAATAGTGTAAGGGAGGCAACAGATGAATTTTGAAAGCCATGACTGTTGCTCCAAAATTACACAGCTTGTTATTGATAGTTGAAGCTAGATCACTTAGGGAAAATAATAACCTTCTGCTCAGTGAAGCAACTGAGGATTGATGTTGATTTCTGTCCTCCATCTATTATATAGAGGGCATTTTAACAGAATGTGTGAAATGTCTGTATCAGAACATTTACAAGAACAATGTACAGAATAGATTCTAATAAATTTACCAATTATCCATACGGAGATATTCAATGATTCGGGCCAAAGTAAAGGGCAATGGAGTGAGAGAAATGATATAAAATGCTTCAGAACGGAGAAGAAAAGGGTGTTGATTGAGCCTTACTGAGATATAAATGGAATAAGGAAACAAATGGGGAAATATTTTTTTAAAAACAACAACAACAACTATATTTGTTTGCTGGAGACCCCAGATTCAACAGTCAGAATTTCAAAATAGGTCTAGAAAATTCTGAACGAAACCCTAGAGAGCCCTTCATAATACTGGTACTGTTGTGCTGCGTGGATCAATGGTGTAACTCAATAAAACAGCTTTCTACATTTCTAAATCGTGATGAAGACTGGATGCTTAACTGAATTCTCTGGAAATGAATTCCGAATAAATATAGGTAAGTACTTGCCTATTGGATTTCTGCTGCTTATTCTCACAATGAGCAATGTAATTGGGGGTAATACAGTTTAATTTTATTTATCCATTCACTTGTCTGAGGAACTTAGTATTGCATTATCCATTGAATAGCATTTGCTTTGAAATCCTTGAATTGATTGTGCTATATAGGTCCACTTGGGATATATTGGTGGCATTCATCACTTTTCTCCACAGTTTTCCCTTTTAGCCTTCAGTTTTATCATGAACAAGAGCAGGAGAAATTCACAATGAGTACAGAATCTCTCACCTATGAAGGATGAGGGTAATGTTTTTCTGCAAGTGAGAGACCCATAACTCATGAGGTTCGTTGTGGAAAGATAAAGTGCTAAAAGAAAAGCATTCAGCTTAAATAGGTGAACGGTTTCATTCATTCTCTCAGTATTCTACGGCTGATTTTTACTGAACGTGATAACACTAGAAGTGAATGATTATTGCTTTCATGCAGAATAAAATGAAATTTGTAGTACATCATAGACTACAATTTAAAGTTTCATCTTTCTTCTAAAGCAATGGGGAGGGATATACCTGGCTCCAAAGCCTAGTTTTTTTTCTCTTCTTCTTGGCAAAGCCAAATGATAACATGAAGGTGATTTCGAGCCACCCCTAAGTGGAATTATTCTGCTATTGAAAGAACCATTTCAAAACCATGAACATTTTCAAAAACATATTTCTCCAACCAGTAAGTCTGCATGTTAATAAGCTCAGCAGTCATGTAACAGAGCTGGTCATTTTATAAAGATTGTTAGATTATTTTTTTTAAACCACCATCATTTGGCAAGGAGCAAAAAAGCAAAGATAAAACCATATTTGCATAGAGATTGCCTTGAGAAAGGGCAAAGCTCTGGACTGTGAGATAGTGATGTTGAAGAATCTATAGAGTAGACAAGCTAGATGAATAGGATAGTTTAAGCCAGGGCTCTCCAAATTTGGCAACTTTAAGACTTGTGTACTGTTGTTTGAATGTTGATTGAATGTGTAGTTTTTATTGTCAGGGCACCGTATTTTTTGTGTTGTACGCCGCCTCGAGTTCCCCGTTTGGGGAAGAGAGGCGGGATATAAATCAAATAAATAAATAAATAAAATAAATAGTCTCAGTGCTTCCTGTGGATTTTACAGCTACACTGGACCATGTCCACTAATCGTGGAACTGAGCCAATCTCATTTGTCAGGGCTGCTCCAGGGGTTTAAATTCTTGGCAACAAGCGTGCTCAGAATCACCGAAGAAGTATCTGAAAATGTCGTAGTGATTTCATTGCACTTCTGGATCTGTCAAGCTGACAACACAGTTTCCTACTCCAGCGATTTCCTTCCTCCTTTGCAAGAAATCAACCATGTTTTCAATTTACAGTTAGGACTTGGGGACGAAGTTGTCGGTTTTCATTTTAAAGGGGGGTTAAAAAAAGTTTTGATCCTGAGGTTTTCGTGGCCTCGTTCACAGGATGTTGTGGTCCAAACGGTTGGACAAATTAGATCCTCGCCTTTCAGCACGCTTTCAAAATCCTACACAGCCCGCTTGGCAGGAGGAGGTGGCAAGGACAGAAATCCTTGTGACAGGCACCGTTTTGTCTGGAGTATGAAAAAAAATGAGCACCCAACCCTGTGCAAAATTTTTGTCTTCTAATATCTCTGTAATATTTCTGGCCTGAACTGGACCGCATTGTCAGAATTGCCATCATACGCTTGAGCATCAGGGGTGCGCTCCAAAAATTTCAGCCACTGGTTCTCTGCCCGGTTGCTGGGTGGGCGTGACCATGGTGGGCGTGGCCTAGTCAGCCTCCTACACGGGCTCCGGAGGTTTTCTCAATGAAACTGAGTTTGACACCCCTATCATAGTTACATTGCTCCCATGCGCACTGCTCAAGGGTCTCCAAAGGGAGCAGGAAGCACATCTATCGGACCCACGCCGTAGCCGCCTCGAGTTCCCCTTGACGGGGAAATTAGGCGGGATATAAATTTAATAAAAATAAATAAAAAAAATACGACCAACAGATGGAAGACAAACAGAACGTACCCCCCAAACACCAACTGCTAACCAAGAGATGAATCACTCATCTGTCACACAAAAACCTGGCCCATCACGTCCGCAGTAGAAATCTGAACACAAGCCAGGTTGAAACATGCAAGGGAATCCTCCCTTCCTTCCTTCCTTCCTCCCTTCCTTCCTTCCTTCCTTCCTTCCTTCCTTCCTTCCTTCCTTCCTTCCTTCCTTCCTTCCTTCTTTTCTCACACCCCAGAAGGACTACAATATTTTCAAAGGACAGGGTAATCCTTTATCCCCCTTCTTCCTTCAGGTTTATTGGTATCCACAAAGCCTTTTGCATTTTTTATGATGGTTCTCTGCAGAGACAATGAAGGTTCTATTTATTAAATATTGAATTCAAACTGAAATTGGACAGATGCAACCAAAGAATATTTCTTGGCAATCTATTTTTTTTTCTTTTTAAGTGGCATGTATACTAGTATTGATTAGGCTGCAAATAGTCATTTGTTTTAATTTTAAAAAATGCAGAATTGATTTGGAGAAGGTGATAAATACCTCTAATAAAAAAAATCAAAATGGGGAATTTATAATGATTCTTTCTTAAGTCAATGCTTTAGCTGGGCTTAATGGAGAATAAAAGTAGATACATTCAGGAGTAGCAGAGCTAACCATTATTATTATTTGTTTGGGAGCTCAGCAAGCATCTCACTATTCTGGTAATCATAAAAAGATATATATTTATGTATATATATATAAAGAAATGCTACCTTGCATATTATTTACCACTTTTGCTTTTCAGATTTAAAAATGTACACATGGAATCCAAATAATGCTTATGATGTTTGGGATTATTTCTGCAATTCTAAATCTACAATTTTTCATTCCTCTTGCTGAAATATGGCAGATTTTTTGTTTTTCACTCATGGCTCCATTTCAGTATTTCCACCAAACGTATATATTCCACCCAGTTCCTTATTAGCTTTGTGTGTGTGTGTGTGTGTGTGTGTGTGTGTGTGTGTTGCACGTTTTAAATTGCATTTTTGAAAGCAGGATCTGTCTAATTGCTTTTTTCCCCATTCTGGGACTATTTTTGGCTATGGAATAGGATGGAAAAAAAAATACTTAAATATATTATTTAAGTGTAATAATTATTAATTTTATTATTAATAAGACCTAATTACTTGTATTGTGAATTATTCATTTTGTTATTAATAGAAAATAATTAATTATATGATAAATTATTAATAATTATCCAGTCATGATTTTAATTACACTGCAGATCCATATAAGATGTGGATAAGATCTATTTGAAGTGACATCCAAAGCGGCGTTTAAAACTGTGGAGCTGAAATTGCCATAAAGGGCTCTACCCCCTTCAGAGAGATGAGGTGTCACCAAGCGGATTGCGCGAATTTTTCACGCCGAGCATTTACAAATAAGGGGAGCCAGCGCAGTGGTTAAGGCACCAGCGTAGAAGCCGGGAGACTGTGAGTTCTAGTCCTGCCTTGAGCCAAAAAGCCAGCTGGGTGACCTTAGGCCAGCCTGTCTCTCTCAGCCCTACAAAGAAAGCAATGCAAACCACTTGCCTTGAAAACTGCAGAGACTGCCACAGGCATTTAAAAAAAAAACACTGACTTTTTTTTAAAAAAATGCACCAATAAAGACTGCAACAAGATATGATGTGTTGATGAGGTCTTCAGTCAAGTTTTCTGAGAGCCACCCCCACTACCCCTCCCACATGTCGCAGGTGACCTTACTTGGCGGGGCAGGCTTCTCCGTTTGAGAGCCGTTTGAAAATGTGGTGCCTCAGTTTGAATATGGAGCCTCAGTTTGAATATGGAGCCTCAGCTTGAAAATGGCGCCTCAGTTTGAAAACTGTACATGCTCAGTAGAGGGAGGGAAAATAGCACACACTCAGTAGAGGGTTGCTCCTTGTTCGTTAAGAGTGTCCCGTTTGCCCCCTTTTTTGGGGGGGCAAAAAGGCCTCCTACCCCTTGGTGACCCTGACAGTGCTGATCTTACTAAGTTAGCTATCAATCTGCCAAGTTTGAGCTAGATTGGTGCAGGATTGAAAGTTTATACAGAGCAGATACAAACACACATCCCCACCCTACTTCTCTTTTATAGATATATATATAAGATATATTAGGGAGTTGAAAGAGAAACAGAGTGGCAGAATTACTGTACAGGGAGCGAAGTTGGCTGTTAGAAGCCCCAATACAAGTTTGTCCCCAGTTGTGATGCCCAATCCATTTTGACTGTCTTTTTATTAAGCTTAGAAAATATTTTGGGGTGCAAGGGGATATAAATCTCTTAGACTAGCAATTACTTAACAGGACTGGCTTGATGGGGACCAAGATGCCTTGGTTGTTCAAAAATGTGGCTTTAACCCTGAGGAGGCTTCTCCAACACAAGCAGGAAGAGTTGTGTGATGTTTATATTCCGAGGCACAAATTGATGGAAGGCGCTCAATGATCCACAACTAATGATACTGCAGAATAGAATGCCCAGATTTTTTTTAAAAAAAAAAATAGGTAGCAAGAATTCAGTTTAGGAGGTAGATGGCCAGTCTAAATCCTCATTCTCATCCTACTCCCTTTTATAAATAGCATAAGTGGCTCTTTCTGCAAAATATAGACAATATTGTGTATTTATTTATTTTTTATTTTCTTCTCTGTCTCATAATACTAGATCTGGGGTCCAATAAGCCATCTACATTTCAAGATTTAGCAGGGAAAGATTTCCCAATCTATTTAAGGAATCAGAATAACAGAATGAGTTGGAAGGGACCTTGAGATCTTCTAGTCCAACCCCCCCTCCTCAAGCAGGAGACCCTGTACCATTTCAGAAAAGCAGCTGTCCAGTCTTTTCTTAAAAGCTTCCAGTGATGGAGCTCCCACAACTTCTGAAGGCCAGCTGTTCCACTGGTTGATTGTTCTCAGTGTTAGCAACTGTCTCCTTCCTTCTAGGTTGGCTCTCTCTTGGATTAGTTTCCACATCCAGGGTTTCTTGGTTTGCCTTTGGAGAGTAGGCTGACCCCCTTCTTCCTCGCGGAAGCCCCTCAAATATTGGAACACTGCTACAACTCAATGCAGGAGTCCAGGACAGGTGTAGTTCAGAAGAAGAATGGTTTAAAAACGAGGAACCAAACAGGAATCGGTCTCCTGAAACCTTTTCATACTAGCTGGTGTTTCTCAGAGTTGCAGGCTAAGGGATTTGGTGGTGTCCAGGTGGATTTAGAGATGTCATGACACTTCATTAGCTTGTCATTCCTTGGACACGTCCCTCTCCTTAATTCTCACTTCTTAACTTCCTGAGAAATGTATTTGTGGGGGCGAGGGGGGTGAAAGGGGCTCCAGTTGAACCTCTGATAAACGTTGAGTACAGTGATCAGGAAAGCCTTTGGCATTTCTTTCTCTTTTTTTTTCTCTTTTGCTTTTATTTCGAGAGTGATAACAAGCTTGCCGTGTTATTTCACATGTAGGCATTACCGCTTTAACTTTTTACCGAGGTAAAATAGTACCTTGTCACTCAGTGCAAGTACCAATCACAAAATGAATTAATTGTAATAACTGTTGTCAGCCGAACAAAAGATTTGTTGCTTTCCTAAGCAGTTTTAACTGCCACTGATAACTATATATACAGAGGTTCCCATTGGTTTTATTCACTGTAAGGAGGCAGAACATAATTTCTTCTGCCTTTCTCTGCAGTTCATTGTTAAGTGATTAGAACTGGATGTAAAGCCCTGCATATTTTTTTCTTTTTTTTAAAAAAAAAACACCATATAATTAATTAGAACCTTTCCTCTTTGTTTAGGCAATACTTCCTCAAAAATACTCCAAGCATTTTAACCAGTTAATTGTAACACTTTTATTCCACGATCGAGTCCTTAAACAGGAATAATTTAAGGCAGGAACCTTTGGGGTAGGGGAAAAACAGATGCCTAGCACAAGAGCCTATGCTTCCAGCCGATGAATTTAAAATTTTGAATTCTCCTTGTATCAGAATTGGACACAGGACAGATAAGGGCATGAAGGCCAAATGTGAACTGAACCTATTCTCCTTTTCTGGGGTTGTTGGGGTTTTTTTGGGTTACACTTCCCCCAAAAAGAGAGAAAAGGGCACATCATAAAGATTTTCCAAAGGTTATTTCTCAGTGAAGGGAGGGGAAGTGGGGCGCGGGTTTTAAAAACCACATATTTTGAAGAACAGATTGTGGGGGGAAATCAACCCCCCCCCAGACAACGTCTCCCAAATTTGGCAGCTAAACAATGTACGGAATAGCAACTTGGCCATGGGTTGCTGGGTTTGGGTAGAGAATGCAAAATAATAATAAATAGGTTAATCTCCTGTAAAAACTTTGCTTTAAAACAAACAACCAAAAACCAGTAAAAGAGAGAGATGAAAAAAAAAAACCAGATTGACAATTGTAGTCCACCCCCTTCGGTGATTTTATTATATCACTGCCCTCCTGCCTACAGCTTTTGGCTCTCCCATTAAAGAATGAAAGGAACAAAGACCCAAAAGTGTGTGTGTGTGTGTGTGTGTGTGTGTGTGTGTGTGTGTGTGTGTCCCTTTGGCCACAAAGACCTTGGCTGCTTCTGTTCTTAATTATTTTAATTATCATCAGTGGAAGGAGGGATTTGTCTCTCTGGATTAAGAAAGGCATCCCTTTTCATTTACTCAACTAGTTTACTAATTGGTCAAAGCTTTCTGCCTATTGCAGCTTTCTCAGATCTGAGATCCTCACACAGGCTGAGGGACGGCAGCAACTGCGTTGTCTGGGAATTCTGGGGACTGTAGTCCCACCAGTTTTTTTTGGGGGGGGGGGGCATCCATAACAAAAAGGATTGGCACACAACATGGTTACGCTGGAAAAAGTAAGGAATGGGAGGACTCTTGAGCAGAATAACATAGTTGGAAGGGAACATGGTGGTCTTCTAGTCCAACCCCTGCTCAAGCAGGAAACTCTAAACTATTTCATACAAATAGTTGTCCAATCTCTTCTTAAAAACCTCCGGTGTTGGGGCACCCACAACTTCTGGAGGCAAGTCGTTCCACAGATTAATTGTTCTAACTGTAAGGAAGTTTCTTCTTAGCTCTAGATTGCTTCTGTCCTTGATTAGTTTCCATCCATTTGTTAGCACTGAGAAGGATGGTTTAGTTAAGGAATGTGACCCATTGAAGTGAATGGTCTTATCTGGTTGGGATAGGGTCTTTGGTTAGTTATTTATTAATTAAATTTACAGTATATGGCTGCCCATCTCATGGAAAGTGACTCTGGGCAACAATCCAATAATTTATAGCCATCTCTTTACCATTTGAAGTTAAGAAGTTGCTGAAAAAAGTGATTGACAGTCAGCCCTGGCACTTATGGCTTATGACTTATTGCAGTGGCCACATGGTTACATGATCAATTGGCATTGGTATGTATTTATGAGGGTTGCAGGATCCCAGGGTTGCGTGGTTGCCATTTGCAACTTTCCCAGGGCATCCTGACAAGGTAAATCAATGGGGAGAGCCAGATTTGCTTAACGACCACCTGATTGGCTTAGTGACCAGGATAAAAATGGGTGCAACTAACTGCGTTGCTTAGCAGCAGAGGTCCTATCTTCAAAACACAAATCAACAGTGGTTTGTATTAAAAGGAATTGAAATAAAGTTCTTGGAAATCCGGAAAGTGGATATTGCAAAATATTTCAAGATTAGGGACATTTGCCCATTTCTTCCATATATGTAATGTTTGAAGCATCTTCTCCACTGGAGTAAGAGGTGATCAATCAGAGAATCTCTGCCCTAACCAGATTGCTAAATCTAGTGTTGTTAAATCAAGTGCTAAAATATACATACCCAGTTTCTAAGATTCTTTTTCATTCATTTCATTTTATTTTTCATTCATTTTATTGGATTTATACCCCGCCTCTCTTCACCCAAAAGGGGAACTCGAGGCGGCAACCTAGCTAGATTTTTTCTTCCAAAAAATCTAGTTAAGCCTCTGTATGAATCTAGCTTCCTTATGGGTGAATAGCTACAAGGAGTTTGACATTGATCTCAGAAACTAAACACCCCATTTATTTATTATTATTTATTTATTTATTACATTTTTATTTATCGGTAAATGTGTTAGGATGGATAAATGTGAAAGAAGATAAATGTGTTATCTTCTTGCTGACTGCCTCTTGCTTCAGTGTGGAGCTTGCTCATCACTTGCTTGATATGAGAAGAATAGAGCCCTGATGGCGCAGTGGTTAGAGTGCTGTACTGCAGGCCACTTCTGCTGACTATCAGCTGCCTGCAATTTGGCAGTTCAAATCCCACCAGGCTCAAGGTTGACTCAGACCTTCCGAGGTGGGTGAAATGAGGACCCAAAATTGTTGGGGACAAGAGGCTGACTCTGTAAACTGCTTAGAGAGGGCTGTAAAGCACTATAAAGCGGTATATAAGCCTAAGTGCTATTGCTATTGCTAATAGTCAGATGATCTGGCTCTGTGGATGTTGAAACTGATATCCACTTTCCAACGATGTGAGAGGCGGTTATTTAACACACTTGCTTCTTCTGCTCCAAGTCCTAAGCTTAAGCAGATAAGCACTGCTTCATTTTCTCATAAAACAAGATCAAAGTACAACCAAAACGAGTACTTATAATCATCTCACCCCCACAGCCCTCTGACATTGGACTTGTATAAAAGATGCTGAAATTAGCAGGTTCAGCTTCGGCCACTGGTTTCATCTCCTAGATAATGGGGGGGCAATGAAACGTAATGTTGCTTATTCGGTCAGTGAACAGAAATGGGAAAATATGCAACACAAAAGTAAAATCAAACGTGTGAGATAAAATACTAGCATAGCGAAGTATCTCTAATAAAAATGGAACCAGGCCTGTCAAAGGAAAGGAAAGCTGAAGGTTTAGGCCTGTTTTTCTTTTTGGGGGTACTGACTATCTTGACTTCTTGGATTTTGAGTTCAAAACAATAGTTTTGATCAAACTATTTGCCTGCCAAGGACCATAAGAGGAAGGTGAGTTCTGTTATATCGAGACCTACCGGTAGTTTGGTATAGTGGTTAAGGCATCAGGCTACAGACTGGGAGACTGGGAGTTCTAGTCTAGCCTTAGTCACGAAGCCAGCTGAATGACCTTGGACCAGTCACTCTCCCTCAGCCCTAGGGAGGAGGCAATGGCAAGCCACTTTTGAAACCTGGCCAGGAAAACCACCAGAGTCACCACTGATTTAAAGGCACTAAATAAATAAATATATCTGCTACACATGTCCTGCAATTGGACTGAAGATAGTCAGTTCTTAATTCTCATCATGACCTGACTGACACTAATTACATGATGCGAATTACTGCAAAAATCAATAATTGATGCAATGACCTGTTGGACTTTTATTTTATCAAACCATGTTTTCCCAAAATATAAACAGGAAAAATATTTTCAAATAGGTTAATGCGAGAGAGACAGACAGAGAGGGTGGGAGGGAGAGAGAGAGAGGGAACAGCTGAATAAGTTACAGACAACTTTCATTTTTATGCATAGACAGTTAAATTTGAGGTGTGGGTGCATCCATGTAAGAGTTAATTAATTTGACAAAAAAAAAAAAATCTTGGAGAATGCAGCCACCCCTGCCAATGTGCTGCACATATTTCACATGGCTGTTTACCTTAATCATCATGGAAAAGAGCAGTGTTTTCTCTCTATTTTGTTCTGAAACTTTGTATTATCTTAAAGGAACATGCATCAGAATTACAGATGAGCAGGTTCATAAATAATTCTAGGCAGTGTGAATATGTGCAAAATACCCACTTGTTTTAAGTCTTTAGCAAAATAAGGAGAAGCAGCATTATTGCATTATACTATTATTGATAAGTAGTCATGCAAGTTGGATTCAGGAATGTGCACCATACACAGAAAATAATAATCATACCGCCTGCATTCTTTGTCACAAATGCTAATAAAGTATTGTTATCCAAAATCAACCTCTTTAAAAAACAACTGAATAGTTATTCACTACAGCAAGACTCTAAAACTTTATTTCCTAATTGTTTTAGATACAATTCAGGAAAACTTTCCCAAGTGTTCTCAAAATTAATCCCAACCAAATATTGTTCTACTTTTTGTAAAGGCTTTCATCAATTGTAACAATCCATCATCGTAAATGTGTCAGGGGAAATGCAGCAACAAGTGATCAAAATATGGAGAAATGTTTGATTGAACTCTTACATATATCATGTGTAGCTGATAACCCAGCATTGCCCGGGTATAGCTGGGCCTGAGCAGGGAATGCTGCAGCCTACAAATCTCAGCGTTCTTTGCCCAATTTGCATGCCTTGCCTCTATTAGCTGGAGAGTGTCTGATATGCATGTGTTGCCTAGAGTCCCCTGCACATGTGCAGTAGAGCTTGGAAGTGAATTGTTGGGGAGGTTCATTTCGGCACCCTTTTGGGGAGTCCTGGAGTCTGGGGACAGCGGAAACAGCCCTCCCAGAGCCTCCGCACATGTCCTACACTTACCTGGGACTCCTGAGAGGGGCGGGGTGGGTGGGGCCA